>PVKB01006387.1:0-63359 GCA_004027205.1 Ctenodactylus gundi | reverse complement strand
AATCTCAGAACTATTCTACTAAAAATAATAATATTATGCATAAAGAAACCAAAGCTGTAGGTAATTTGTTTTGATTTACAAAATTAAAACAAACAAGGATATAGAATGATTTCTGATACATGCCACTTATGAAAAGACTACATATAAGACATCAGAATTACAGGTGAAGTGGCACTTTGCATATATTCTAGCCTGCTTTTAGTGTTAAAACTGTCAGATATTCATGTATCATTCCAGGTATCAAAGAATCAAGCTCTTCCTAGGAACTATAAATTCCTCAACTCAGAACTAATGAAACGTTGGCTGGACTGGGATAGTTTTTGTCAATCTTGAATTTGTTCACACTCTTCAAAGAGGACACTCCCCGTGATTTGGGCTCTATGACTTAACCTGTTATCCCATGTGTGAGTTGGGGTTATTCAGGTTGCAGAGACTCAGGGTGGTCTTGTCTGTGTTCTGTGTGAATGTGGCATTTTATCAAGCAGAACGAGCAAGATTATGCTACTTCAGCATAAGTCAGGATAGTAGTGATTTAAAACAGTAAGTTCTCGCTCACAGCCTCGCTAAGTTGTCTAGGGGCCTATTCATTGCCGTTGTCATTCTTTTGACACCAACAGGACAGCCATTGCTGAAGAACTGCCCGTCATAACAGCAGAGAAAAAATAAGTCACAAAACAAGAATTGACTCTTTAATCTTCTGCTTGGTGTGACAGGTTCCCATTTCAACAGTTCAAGTAAGCTAAAAGGTCAAATACAACTTCCAAAGGGCAGGGAATCCCCCAGGGTGGAAACCTGGACATTGGTGAGCTGAGGTCAAAACCAACCTGAGCCAGAAGCCTCAGTTTCAGTAGAATTTCTCCGTAGGGGACTGAGAGACCCTCACAGCTCAACTCTTAGTGTCCTGTCCTGATGCACCAGATACTCAATCCGATGTAACTGTGGAAGGGTGACTTCTAGTTTTATATATCCATTCCTTAACAAAGATGGTTTATTGCTAATATACTGTCTCAATATGTTAATTGAAAAGGGCATCATATGTGGGAGTTTACATATCATCCCTTTTGGAATATTTAATACACTATCAATGTTCGTGACTCTGTGTAGACCTTTCTATTTTCCTATTTTTTACTTTTATATCATTTCTGAAATAGTTTCTCATCAATTTTCTCTTCTATAGATGGATATGTGCGTGTGCGTGTGTGCGTGAGGTGCGTGCGTGCGTGTGGTGTGTACATTTTTATCCATAAACTAAGGTGCTTGTTAAGAACGCAAAATCTTAGATAAGCCTCAAAATAACTACAGATGATACCCTGGAAATCTATATGTAGCTTCTATCCCAGATACATCTTATGGCATTTGTGTCTGAAAAACACATTATTCAATTAATTTTATGAAATCTGTGGCCAGTCTTTGGGCTGCTGGGTATGCTGTTTTTTAATTCTCTCTCCCTCTCTCCCTCTCCCTCTCCCTCCCTCCCTCCCTCTCTCTCTCTCTCTCTCTCTCTCTCTTTTCCATATTTTGTCCCCTTTTTGGTGAATGAGGCTCAGCTTAACCTGTTTTTCTGTGCTAATGGGCCCGTGAATGCTCCATAGATTCACCTTAGGTTTTTAAAAAAAGAGTTAAACACTGTTACTTTTACCAATGTATGGGATTTTTTTTTTTTTTTTTTTGAGTTAAGAGGCTGGAGGAATAGCACCTTGGTTAGAGCACTTGCTAGCAAGCACAAAGTCCTGAGTTCAATTCCCCTGCACCACATAAGCCTGGTGTTGGTGGCACAAGCCTGTAATCCCAGCACTGGAAGTTGTGACAGGATAATTGCCTGAGTCCAAGGCTAGCCGGGGTACAAAGTGAGTTCAGAACCCAGTTGGTCTATAAAGCAAGACTCTGACCCCCCCCCCCCCCAAAAAAAAAAAAAAAAAGGAGCAGTAATCGAACACATACAAAAAGACAAAAATTCTACTAGGACTCTCAGAAGAACACGAATGTCCTGTGTTGTGTGCATGTCACAGTTAAGGCCATAACCTGAGAATCTTGAGGATCTGCGGTCATAACACACATGATCAACTTGGGTTATCAATGTTCAATCCATCCGTCTCAGACTGATAGCTGATTAGTCTTGCTACAATTAAATATGTGGTGATTTAATTCTCTTGACATTAACATGTGCATGATGGGACAGTGGGCTGACATCCTCGCCGTCACCAAGTCTGCCTTCAGTGGTGATGAGTTATCAGTCTGCACACTGCGCTCAACCTGTGATTAATCTGAAAACAATACTAATAACTTTGCCCAGTAAAAGACCATTCTTTGGCCCAGTGTATGAAAATCAAAGAAATTTAAGGATGACTCTGAAAAAATTATTCCACAGTTCTACACACAGAATACAACCACTGGATCTGTTACATTATATTTTTCAGGTTATTTCATGGGTTCTGTCTGAGAAAGTAAATTGGGTTGAATTCCCGTTTTGCATGAAACAAGGGTTTTCAACTCCCTGTCCCTGACAACAGGAGGCCAAGTAGAGACAGTATAATGGAAGGATACTTGACCCTGCAGCCAGGTTTAATGTACGTTTCCTTCACTGCTATGAGCAGCAAACAAATGGAAAAGGAATATACTTACCAGGGTTTGGGAATGCGTGATGTGTTGTAACTGTATATTATTGTCCAAATATGTGTGTGTATATGTATGAGGCTTAGCAGAGGGATCCAGCAGACAAAGCTTACACAAAGATATGTGGAGGTGTTTTTCACTTAAATCATTCCCTTTGAGCGTGTGGTAATGTTTTAGAATCTTCCTTCCAATTGTTTGTCTATTTCAGAGTTCCATGGGAAATGCCCAAAGGACTTGTTAGTAATAGAGGTAGTAATCCACTAAATCTACTAAAATCTGGTTTTGTGTGGATACCTACACTTTATTATTACTACTGGATAACCAATATTATTCCCATTGAGTTCTGTAGCATGAACTGATGTATAGTTTTAAATTATATTGTTCTGTGGAGGATGATCTGATTACAAATACTTGGAAATTGTTATAGTGATGTCCTACAAAAGAAATGACATAAAATTCAATTCTAATGCTACATACTAATTCTATTCTTTCAATCTTGTCCATAATTAAACACTGACTAAGTTCAAAAGTAATCATTTTTTATTTCAATTCTATAAAGTATACAACAGGCACTCGGCAATTACAGCTGCAGGAAAAATACAGAGCAAATCAAAGCAGGTTAAATTTATGAAAAAGTTTTTAATCTACATCAAAAGAGTGCAAGTGGTCAATGACCATTTGATGACAGTTTGTTGCATTCTGACTAACAAAGGACCCTTTCATGTAGAACAAATTGTAAGAGGACAATGAAATAACCGTAGCTATAAGAATACAAAAGAACTGACCAGTTGTAAAAACATCATACATTGAAATAAATCTAATTGATGCTGCTTAAAGAAATGTCCCTATACTCAGAAAGCCCAAACCTCTGAGTCATCAACAAGGTCCCAGAGCTCTGTCCGTTGATGAAGATACGGAGGGAGGTGCCCAACATACTTCCAATGTGCTGCTTCCTAAGTCTGTCGAAAACTTGCCTCATAAATGATTTGCATATACAAGAACTCAGAGAAAGCATCCTGTTTTGTTGAGTTGTGCACCACAGTACTTCTTCACCATTGGTGTCATAACGAGGTGTGGTTAGCAGTCACTTCCCATTTTTTTCTGGGGGGGAGTGGATCATTGGTAGTGAAGTCTATAAAATGAGATTGTTGACCTTGACTGCACTATTTATTGTTAATCTGCACAGCTTAGCAAAACAGGAATACCTGTATACAGACTGATAGTATGTCATATATTAATTTGACCTGCACATACATTTATACATTTCACAGAAATGACGCTGTATCTCATTAACAGATACACAGCTCTGGTACATTTAACAGAAATAAGAGAACAACTTCATCATTTCTGTAGTTCATTAGTATTATATAATAAAGGCTTATAAACTGTTAGCAGAAAGAACTGTAAAACGCAGCAAGCTAAGAAAGGACAACATTTTGAGGTGTGTCTGTCTTTGTCATGCAGCATAACACCAAAATTTGTTTTTGTTTTAATAAGATGCCATGAATTTAAGGCACTTGCAACAATGCCAGATAGCCAGGTTGTGTTCTAAACTATGGGACAGATGAGTAACAGTACTGTTGACATAATTTTCAATAATACTGACAATCATGACATTAATTCAAGTCTACTTGGACCTAAAACATTATTCAATACAAATAAAATGAAATTATAATAATGCTGTGAAACACTAAAAAAAGTTATATGTACCACAAAATATCACACAAAAATATCTATTTACATAAATATTTGTCTGTGGTCCTATTGTGAAAGAAAACACTATTATGAATAATTGCCTCTACTGTATGAAATCACTCTAATATCCTTGTGTTCAACATGGTAGCCGACCTCTTTAAACTTATGTTCATCATTAGTTCAGTCATTTAGAAATGAAACAAGATAAATTCAATAGTTGAGTTTAATATATTATAATACATGTGTAATTCACATGACTGTTCCATAATTTAAGTAAAAATTATGACTAGTAAGAATATAACCAAAATAAATTTGTCTTAAATGTTACATGGATCTGATTTATATATTAATAAAAAAGAAGATAACAAACATAAAAATCATAATAATCTTCCAGAAATCCTTTGTGTAGTCAACCTACCTCAAATGTTACAATGTTTCTTCCACTGGGAATTTTCAGTTTTCCTGTGAGTTAAGACACACAGAAAGCCCTTGTTTTCCATACTCAAAGTATTAATGAGAAATATCAGTTAACAAATCAAACAACTTGGCATGATTCTAACTTATCCAGGTGTTTTTTAGAATGAGAAAATAAAAGGGCACGAAAAAAACTGAGATAAAGAGATGCATTTGTGAAGCTGTTCATGAATTGTAGCCCTAGAGTCTTCATTAAGACAAGATTTAACTCCTTAAAATTCCGTGTTGAAAAATCGCGTGAGTGTTTTCTGTAAGTTATTATTGGAAGATATAGTTCACCTTTGTTTTTCTTGTTTTCTTTTTGGTGATTGTTTTAGACATCCTAATGCAATGTGTAGGTGAAATGAACAAACATACAGTTACAGTGGAAAAAACAATCTACAGGTAGTTGTGCTGAATCCTACTTCTCCCTTCTCTATAGAATCTTTACAACTTAGGGGGTTGTCTTAGACTTGAACCAGAATTCCAAAATGCACTGTAAACGCTTGTTTCCGGGGTTTTGAGGTTACTTCAAAAATCGTCGCAGCAGATTCTTTTTTTTTTTGATGACAAGATAAATTTAATATGCTAGCTAGCCTTTAGCACGCCTGAGTCATACTATCTTTCAACAAAAAGCAATGAGCCTTGATGATAATGCTGGAATTATATTATTTTAAAGCCCAATTAAAAACATAAGACTTCTGAAATAGCATTCATAGCTAGGTTTGAGATTGACACATTTAATTTTATATTGTAAAATCTGTACCGGACAATGGAATTCTTGGGGAAGAGAGTGATTTGGCCAAATTATTTACAAGAGAGAAAAAGCTCTGATAATGCAATATTAACAATACTATCTTAGGAACCAAATTTTAATGATATTTAATTTTGACAGATAGAACCTTAGTAGTTTTATCTTGCATGTTTTTGAAGTATTATACTCTGATATCATCTACTGTAATTTTGAGAATGAGAAAATAAAGATTGCAATATACCCTTTCTTGACTAGGATATAAAGATCGAATTGGAAAGTTCTTGCAGTAACATCTACATTAGATTGACTAAAAAAACAGTCTAGTGGAAAAACTCAGATCTGTACTTACTGTACCAAATTTGCACCGTTCCAAATCAATAGGACAGCTGGATGGTTACCCATATGTCCGCACAGCCATAGTGTCACCTGACCAATAGAAGCTCCCCAGATCCTCTGCTACTTGTGACAGCTACAAGTGGCCAACTGGCCTGCCCAACATGGCATTTGATTTAATTTGCTGATTCTTCTGAAATAACAGTTTATTTTCAAACTCAGTGTTTTCTAGCTAGAATGAAATTTCAGGATCATAATATTTCTCTTATGTTTACGTAAACTTTTCTTTTTAAAAAGAAATCAGACTCCTGTTTTTTCTCTCTAGTATTTCTTACACTGATGACTTCAGGGTTTATTCGGGGAAGAAGCAAGGAAAAGTTGGCCAGGTTTTTGTCTTACACCCTGACCTTGAATACACAAGGCTCTTGGTCTAGTAAGCCTTGGTATCTTTTGAGTTTTTGCTTCCTTTCTTTTGTTTCTTTTCTTGGTTCAGGCCTAAGACAAGAATCCATTTCCAACAAGTTTTTAAATATCACTCTCTTTTAAACCTAGATCATGTTGTGTAAGTGAAATCTGACAGGTGTTTGGTTTAATAAATTTAGTAAATGAAAATGCTTGAATTTCTGGCTAGACATGTAATGATTAGAATTTGTATTGTCTGTTCAGACATCG
This sequence comes from Ctenodactylus gundi, assembly GCA_004027205.1. Classification (NCBI taxonomy): domain Eukaryota; kingdom Metazoa; phylum Chordata; class Mammalia; order Rodentia; family Ctenodactylidae; genus Ctenodactylus; species Ctenodactylus gundi. The sequence continues at coordinate 56,839 of PVKB01006387.1, read as the reverse complement.
ACATTACAGATGAAAGATATACATAGCACCTATATAGTCTTTTTTTATTATTTGGATGGATCATCTTCCCTCCCACCCTACCATACCCTTACCTTAAGAGTTTATTTTTATAAAAGGGAATATTTAAGCCTCTGTTTGAGAGCATGTTAGGTATTAAATAACTGGCTGCTAGTCATTTATTTCCAGGGCCAATTTTAAGCACAATATTTTTTAAAAACATGAAATGATTTTGTGAACTGCCTTTCCCCCAACTCGGTCATGCCACTTTATTAAAAAGGAACACATATCATGCATGTTTTCCAATCCTCCGTGAAAACGCATAGATACCTGCTATGAAGGGTCTCAGCAGAATTCATAGCAGTTGTGCTTTTGATCTGATCAATTTGTAAAATCTGTCCGAAAGAAAAGGTTAACATTCAGTCTTGTCATCAGCACTGGTGTGAAATAAAATCATAAAACGTCTAGCACTGGTTTGACATGAATTCTGTGACCCTCAGATGTGCGGTCCTGTTTCGTACAGTCTACAGTGGCTTGCAGGAACAGATCGATCCCCCAGCCTTCCTTGGAGAGGGGAATTCCCCCAGTTCTGTACCATAGTAATATGTGGTACCCAATCGATTATTGTGTCCTCTTCTTGATACTTCTAGACACTTTCCCTAGACTGAAGTGTTCCCTACAGACTTTCAAAGCATAATCACAGCAAAGCAAGGTCATTGCGACAACAGAAAACATCTCTTGACTGGTGAAAGGCTTTGTTTCAAGACCACCATGTCAACTGCTATTTCAGATTCAAACAGAAAACAGGTAAAGAGCACTACTGTCCTCTAAACGAGAAGTCCTAATGCCACTGTAGTTACTGAGCAGCATCGATCGAAGGCATCACGGTGACCCGAGCGCTAATCTTCTCTCTTTCCCTCACGGTTGCTGGCAGCTGTGTCTCAGGAAAAGCTGTCTTCGGCAAGGCAGAAGCAGGTTAAGAGAAAAACGTTAGAAGTCTATGTCCCAGCCCGAGTTGTCGTCCGGCGGCGGCTCATCGCTGTCCTCGGGGAAACTGTCGAAGTTGCTAGTGTCTGTGGGTGACGCGACCTGCACCGTGACGGAAATGAAGAGCAGAGGGGCTCTGAATTTTTCAAGTAGCCTTCCACACTGGAACTGTCTCTGCAATACTTAGAGTGAGCTGCTTTGAAATTTATTTCTGAATTAATACATTTCCCTTACGTCCCAGGCTCTCTCCACCATACTTCTGCTCCCAATTCTGCTATGAGATCATGGTTTTTACATTCCACATGCAAGTGACCCTGGTGGTATTTGTCTTTCTGTGTCTGATTTATTTCACGTAGCAGAAAGAGCTCCGGTTCTATCCATGTGGTCCCAAATGGCCACTTTTTGTGGCTGAATAGTATTCCATTGTGTCCACGTACCATGTTTTTTAATCCATCAAGGCAGATTTTTAAAAAGCATTTTAAATGTATCCTCTATATTCAGTGACAGGGGTTCTACTCTGCACCAGGATGAGCAAGGGTTAGTAAAAATACAGTTTTTTTTTTTTTACCTGCAGAGGATGTATCCTATAAAAAACGATGGATTGTTTTGTTAAAATAATCACAAAAACCTAAGTGGAAATATGTACTTTGCTGATGTTACTAAAAACAAGGTGCCAGAAAAAACGTCAAAACTTCTTTGAAAGAAGTATTTTTAACCTGAGAATCACTGAGTTGAATAAAGCGAGTTGCATGTGCAAATGTCCGTAGGTAAGAGAGAGCCTGTCTTTGACATAACCAAAATATGCCTCTATGACGGCCACCTAAGAAAGGAGAGGCGTGGAGTTAGGTGAGGCTGGAGGGGCAATCAGGAACTAGCCTTAAGCACCATAAAAGCTATCTATAAACTTGAGCAAACCCTGCCAATTCCAGAAGGCAAATTTCCATCTGCAGAGTATCACTAAAAATCCACTCAATAGTACTGCTTCATGAAAGCACTTCCCTGGGACACAGGCTGGGATCTTTAGGTTTCTTACTTTGATCTCATTCTAAAAATAGGACTTCATGAATATAATTAGCACCTGAAATGTGAGACACAAGAATGATATTTTTGCTCTGTTTAGTGAAAAAAAATATTCGGATAGCAATAAATTTTAAAAGAAAAAAATCTCTCTATAAAGAAAAGCCTTGAAGCCTTAGAGGAACCTATGGGGCCCCAGGATCACAAGGCAGCCCTCTGCCCTTTAATTATGCTCCTGAGCATTTTATTAAATAGCTGAGGCACAGATGAAAAAAAAAATACGAACACGGTCAGATGAAGCTGACTTGACTTTACTGCAGTGTAAGTGATCCCCAGTATGAAGTGGCTACGTGCCAAGCTGCCCCATGTGGAGAGAAAAGGGAAGCTTTCTCTTTGACTGCCTGGTAGAACAGGAACAAAACATCACTGCGCCTGGGGAAGGCTCGGTCACTTGGGGCAGGGCGGGGAACTGTGACAGAGAGGCGGGACGAAACCACTTTGCACAAGAAGCCACAGCTGTCCTAACTGAGGGCTGCAGGCTCCTTCCCTTCCTGTCCACATCGGCATGAATTTAACAGGTTCCGTGACAAACACTAACTCTACTCCATCAGTGCACAAGCCTTGAGCAGTTAAAAAGGGTGAGCGTAATACATATATCCCGTTTCCACCCCAAATTTATGGTTTTGTGCCTGGACTTTAGAATATGTCACTACTTTAACTGCTGTAGTTTATTTCACGGGAACAAAGCAGGACACTTCTAAAAATAAGTTAGTTTACTGATAGAAAACCCATCACATTGTCACATAATTAGAAGTGGGAAGTTTACTTACGCTTGGTATTATGGGAGGTGTCAAGGTGCCTTTTCTTAAGCCTTCCCAGTTAAAGCCCTCAAACCACCTAGGAAAAACAAAGGAACCCACAAAAAAAAAAGTCCTTAGACAGCTGTAGGCATCTGACTTTAGGTAAAATCTTCTCGTTACAACATAAAGGATGAACACGACTTGCGAAAACCAATTGGGTGAACGTTTTCTCAGGGCAAAAAAGCTTTGTATTTCACTAAAGTTGTTTCTTTTTTACCAGTTAGCTTACCTTAGAAAACGCATCTTTTAAAAAAATGGAATCGCCAAATTTAAACACCAACTAATATATATATATATATATATATATATATATATATATATATATATATATTACCATTTTAATGCAGTCATAATGTCTACTTGACCTTGTTTCCACAGTCACTACAATTTATTAAATGTCCCTGTATTCTTGGCCCTGAGCCTCGCAAGGTACTTTACACAGGGAGAAGTAGGGTGACGAGATAGGACGGGAAATTAACTTTCCATATTTGTCGCTGACTCAGTGAGCAGCCTCGGCTAATTAACCTTTTCACGTTAAGGAATTCTGTCTCGCCGATCCCACTTTCTCTTGATTTCCCATTTTTAATGGAAAGATACCGTGTGTACAGCTTTTGTGTGACATGAGTAACATTAAGGTGGTTCTGTGTGGCTTTGAGATGCGCAGATGCTTACACCAACTTTCAGCAGCTTCCTACACACTCGTAGGCATCTCAGTAAGTTCCATTGATAAGGATGTGCATTTCCTAGGAGTGTTAGGCTAAGAAAAAAAAGCAACTGGATTGTAGAGTATGTCACTACTTTAATGCAGAACTCCTGTAGCTGATTTAGAGCACACAGCTAGCAGGCTGGGGGCTTAGCTCAGTGGTAAACTGCTTGCCTAAGCAAGCACAAGGCGTGGGGTTCTGTTCCCCAGCACCACGTAAACTGGGTCTGATGGTGTCTGCTTATAATCGTCGTGTGAGGGAGGCTGAGGCAGGAGGATTGCCCTGAGTTGGAGGCCAGCCGGGACTCCACAGTGATGTCAAGACCAGCCTGGAACACAGAGAGAGTCCCTGTCTGGGAGGGAGAGAAAGAAAAGAAAAAGAAGCGTATGGCTAACACAAATAAGATGTGATACTGACGACACTGCTACTGTCCCAAAGGCTGTTGTCTTCTGCCATGCTTTCTTATATCACCTACTCAGGAGATGTTTATTTACATTTTCCCTTGAATTTAATAAATGTAGGTATAACACAGCCGACTACTCTAATATTTGAGTAAAGAATACATTTTGAATTAAAAATATGTATTTTCACTGTTGAGTGGGGTGGGAAGAGAGGGATTGGGAAGGATGAGGATGGTTTAATAGTGACAGTGAACTGGGAGAACACGATTCAGTGGTTTGTCTGGAAAGTCACAGAGTGGTCAGCTACATTTAAACAAAGTCTAAACACACCTAGAAAGATTTCTGTATTCATTTTCTCCTTAGATGTTCTTTTAGGACAACTACCAGTCATAGATCATCAATACCTCAAAAGACACCCCTGTGGGGAAATGACCTCAAGTTTCCGGAACCTTAAACCCGAAGTTGCAAGGAAAGAACACACGTACTTGTGCTTTTGAATGTCCTTCACGCCATTCTTCAAATTTCCTAATCTTTCTGATGGATTGTCCCTAAAAGTGAAACAATCATTTTGTTAAATGTTTTTTCACATGATGATCGTTTCAAAAATGCTATGGTTGCAACACTCACCTGCATAGTTTTTTAATTAAATTAGCAGCATTTTTGGCAATCTTCTTTGGAAATTCTATCATGTCAATCCCCCTTAGTATGATATTATAGGTTTTCATAGGATCTGGGCCTGAGAAAGGTGGGCTTCAACAAGGAGAGACAAGAAGAGATGCTATGTTTAAATTCTAAGCAGAACACGCAAATTGTCAAAACTCCACGAACGGCAGGAAGTCTTATATGGAGGCTTACATTAGTAATGAAAATGGAATAAAATTTGATTTATAGTAAAGCACTGTGGAAGTCCTGCCAAAGAAATCACTTAGGAAAGCCGTAAGTGTCCCAGCTGTTCCCCCAAATTTCTTTTCAGTGTGAGTGCCTCCACCTGTCTGCCTGCCCCTGGTCTCTCCATTGTCCCCTTAACTCCGTTTGACGTTTCCCATACTGCTCCATTCATTGACTGCACTGCACATGAACTCTAAATCATCAGGAGGGCTCACAACAACAAAGAAGAGATTCTGGTATCATTTTAAGATTGCTAAAGATGATTAAGTTCTACCTGACAGTCCAAATGTAAATTACATAATGGAATTTTTAATTATTTCAAGTTTATGAATCTTTAGTCAGTTTCTCTATTCCTAAGTACATCGATTCTGACATACTACCTTCTTGAACTCAAGGTCCTAGAGAAGATTTAGGCCTTCTGAAACGCCAGTGCTCCCTCTGGCCAACACCATACATGCTTCTGAGGTCTTTGATGCCACCATGATTTTGCTTATTAAATCTGGATAATTATCCTTGAACAGAGGAAGGTGTTATTTATTCTGGTATTCCCATGATCACTTAACACGATACACTGAGTCAAGTCTTTATGTCATGAATTTTCTATCATGTAATTAAATATGCTTTAATTTTCTTTAATTTCCAATCTTTTTATAATTCTTTTAGTGTCATTTTCCTTTTCATTATTTTTACCAAGCCTACATATTACTTTATTTTGATTTCTTTCTTCCTTTTGATTTCAGTTTATTTTTTCAATTTAAAAATTTATTTTAAGTTAACACAAAAATGTACATATTAATGGTATACCATGTGAAGTTCCAATACATTCATATACCTTGAGTAATGTTTACATTTGGTTAAATATATTTGCCTCCTCAAATGTCCTATTTTTACTATGAAATTTTCAGAATTCTTCCTTATGGTATAGCTTTGAGAAATGGCATTACTATCATGGTCATCAGCACACCAGAATTTCTCACTTTTAAATATAACTTAGTATCCGTTCTATAATTCCTGATATCCCCCAGCCCCTGGTCCTTCCATTCCACTATGTATTTCTGTGAGGTTAAGCTCTGCAGAAGAGAGGTATCATGGGTCACTTTTCTTCCTGTGCATGGTTGATTTTTAATAGCATATGATGTTCATGTCCATCCATTTTGTTAGGTGGCAGTGTATTTCATCCCTTTTGCGACTGAACAGTGCCACATCTTTATCCTTCCCTCCATGGATGAACACTTCCGTTTCTAGCCACTCGGAATAGCGCTGCTGTGACAGGAAGGGACAGATGTCTCTTTAGCATATCGATTCATTTTGCTTGGAAATATACCCAGCAGTGTGACCACTGGATCATATACTGGTTCTATTTCAAATAGTTTTAGAAAAACCAAGCCTTGGTGTGTGGAGTGTTCTCTCCCTTCATCTCTCTACATCTGTGTTTTATCCTCTTAAGGCCCAGCTGAGGTGTTACAGTTTTCAAGGACCCTAGGCAAGCTCCACCATCTACTATCCTCTATAAATCGGAATGGCTCTACGATGCAGTCCTTAGCACTCGTCATGTGGTGCAGCTTCTGTTCTTTCAGTATTGGTCCTTCAGGAGCTCGAACTCTGTTTTCTGTCTCAAGCTATCCATCCCTAGTGTCTTCTTTAGCAGCTGATCATACTATCACACAACAAAGTGATAAAACAGCCATGTTTCATTTAGATATAAAACTTGCTAGCAACTCCTCCTGCTTCTACAGACAGATGGTCCTACAACTTTTTATATGATCACACGTCCCTTGCTTTACTGTTTGCTAAATTAGCAACAATGGCACTAAAAGTTGATATGTGACCCATTTCAGATCTTGCTTTATGAATCTGGACTCATTTGCAAAACTAACTAAAGCCTGTTACTGAGATTTACGATGCTGACATTGAAGTGAGGGGTGTGTAGCTGTTGATGGTCTCTTTGTAGTAGCTCCTCCATATAAATGTCCATACCTGCCAGTCAGAAGTTCGTACATTAGAATTCCTAGGGACCAGTAGTCAGCTGAAATGTCATGACCTTTGTTCAGGATGATCTCTGGGGCTACATACTCTGGAGTTCCACAAAAGGTCCACGTTTTCTTCCCAAATCCTATTTTCTTTGCAAAGCCAAAATCAACCTTACAAAGGAAGAGAAGATATTTAAGCCACTTAAGCATAACTTGTAAAGCAATAAGTTACTTTGCTGACAAAACATGATGATAATAAAAACAAAACTTGAGGCCAATTATATTCTTTTTAAAAGAAATCAAGTATATTGCCATGAAGTCAAGCTGATAAAAATGTTTTATTGAGAAAATTTCAAACCTGAGTATTGGATAAAATTCACATTGTCAAGAAAAAAAGCAAATGTTTTCTAGAAATATCTTTCATTTTTATCAAAGGAGGTACTGACAAAAGGAGTTTCTTCTTTACTCAAAAATTTTAGAAGACGTTAAGTGGGTATATTTAACATCCTTCCCAGTTGTGCTGGGCTTCAAGAAAGTAACAATTTATCTCGTATTTTTTTTCAAGAATGCACTTTTTTGTTAAATAACAAAGCCATAGTCCTGATGATTCCATCATCAGTAAACCTAAACGGATAAAGTTGAAAGTACAATACTTTCCAAGAAATCTTTTGAAGGAGCAGCTATAAATGCAGAAAACCTATTTCTTTTCTAAAACGATATTGCTGCCATTGGTGTGAATGCTGAATAAAAACAACAAAATATTAAAATACAAAGAGGCACTCCAAAGCCCCAAAATGTACATTTTCAAATATTTCGTATCTAATCTAGGCCTTTAGAACTTTTCACTAATTATTAATGCTATTATTAACATTGATTGCATAATATTAGCTTCAGAGCCCATTTTTTTTTCCATTAGTGGTATTCTCAAATTTAAGACAGCTTATAGTTTTCTGTAACATAAATACCCACTGCCTTTGTATGGGTAAAAGCTGCTGGGAGCAAATAGCCTGTATTCACTCTTTCAGGTCTAGGGTCATCAGCCAGCAGAGATGTTTTCAGGTCTAGGGTCATCAGCCAGCAGAGATGTTTTCTAACATTGCTTGGAAGGCACGCTTTGCCAGGACTGTCACTCAAACTTAGCCAATTTAATTTCTGTTCATCTTTTCAAAACCGTCACATTAAAACCTAATTTTAAGAAATGTTGCAGCACAGAAATAGAAAACACCTTTTAACGTGGGCATATGAATAAAATTTTATGAACAAATAAAAGCTCCAGGCCAGAATTCGTGTGTGCACTGCACTGACCAGTTTGGCGTAACCTCGGTGATCGAGGATGAGATTTTCCGGCTTGAGGTCCCTGTAGATGATCCCCTTGGAATGCAGGTAGGCAAACGCTTCTACCACGCAGGCTGTGTAAAACCTCGTTGTGGAGTCTTCGAATGAACCTCTGAGATACCGAAATATGAAATGAAAGTGTAGGACAAATCAGTTTTCCTAGTAAGCTGTATTTTTCTGAATTTCACTATCTTCTTCTACCACCACTTAACCCAGAGACCAATGTCCTGCTGGGCAAATGTCACATGACTTCCATTCTACTGGGTTTTATAAAACATTTGAGGAGAACTCGAGGAATTATCTGTCATTATGAGCGGGATGGTGTAACTTCCTGAAAGGGCTCAACAGAGTTCCGTGACATACCAAGATGCCTGTACTTAGTGGCTTCCTCTCAACAACCTGCTATCATCTTAAAAGGTTTAGTTACAGCGTGGATAGGAAAGACAGTGAGTTCTACTTTAGAACCTGTCCACTCAGTTCATTTTTTAAAGGAATGTTTATAGATTTAGTCCAACCTGACTGAGAGTTTGCCTTTGACTCTTAAATACAGTAGACTTAAATACAGTAGACACGGTACATAAAGTAAATAAAGGCTGTATTTTCAAAGAACCATGCTGGCATGAGTTACTGCTAGTGAGGTAATCATATGAACAACTACGTTCTGCAGTGAAACCTCTGTCATCAACGTGAACAGTAACTACTTCCTATGCTATTGCCTTATTAGCAGGAAGAGATGGAGATAATTAGAAGGAAAAAAAAGCAACTGGGTGTGAATGGTAACTTGATTATGATGTTTAACAAGAAGCCTCTCCATCTGTTTAAATCTCTGATTTCATGTATTTTCTATGTGCATATATATATATATATATATATATATGTGTGTGTGTGTATGTATATATATATATATACACACACACACACACATATATATATGTTTTTGATGAGTCATATAACAAGGGATAAATATCTGGGCATCTAAAGTTAATTCCTTGATTCTAGGAAAGGAACTTTATGCTTTATTTTTTCATAAAACTCCTTTAAAAGAGAAACTTTCCTTCTCAAGCAATATCGCAATAATTTCATAATTCAAAATCATTAGCATCGACAACCGAGGGCTTACATGGAACGTGCAAATCACACACTCAGGTGGGTTAGAGTACGACAGGCAGTCCCCCAGGAGCTTTGGGGTCAGCAGAGTCTGATGGCTCTTTGTGTTATAAGACCTTTACTACTTTTTCAAAATTCAAGAGGCTGAACGGTGTGGGCAATGAGATATGCCTGCGTCTTGACAAAACTCATCAGTGAGTCCAAGGTTAAAGCGCGCACCTTCCAGGTCACTTTGTAGAAATAGCGTGCTTTAGAAAGGTGTAGTTTCTATTTCAATAACTACTGAAAACATCAGCTCTCCCCCAAAGAAATGTCTATCGAAATGTCTTCTGTTTTTCATGCAACTTTTGCATGATTATATCTACTACTACAGGTAATAACATTTAACTATAATTAAGATTCTTGACTTTCCTTCTAATGATCCCTTAATAGAACACTTGTAAATTTATAATGTCAAGAGAAATTATCTTGAAAGAAGAACTATATCCACAGAAAAGATGTCCTCTGACCTGTAGCCCTAATTTGGGCACTGAGAAAGGGATTAGCATATCATCTGTAAATTCCTAAACTCCTTGCCCATTTTTGCCTATCAAAGAACAGCGCAGATATTACAAATGGAAAGATTATTTACTTTAAATATCATATGCATATAAATGTTTCTACACTGTATATGATATTTATGTGTGTGTAAACTTTTACTATATTGACTGTTACATGCAACTTTAATCCCTCCTAAATAGAAATCATAACAAAATAAGGCAGAACGAAACAGTGCATGGGACAGCACTATTTAATTTTGCATGATCTATCGTGTTTAAATATGCAAACTAATTACTTCATTATGTTTGAACTGTGATTTGAATGGACCTTTTTGAAAATTTTCAAATTCTTGAATTGTCAGATTATTTCTGCAGCTGTGATTGTACAGGATCTTTCTGCTTTCCAGAGTATCTGTTGTTAAAGGGACCCAAAGGTAAATAGATTTTTTTTAATGTTGGCAGGAAGATGGAGAAGTCCTAAAACAGATTGAGGTTCTGGAAAGGAGACTCCAAGTTAGCAATACAAACTTTGAAACAAGAAACTTCGGCTTAGATCCAGGCTCCACTTACTCTTTGACCTTGTGTCATTAACTGTGCTACCCCAAATCGTCCTGTTGTCATCTGCAAAATGGTGCTAATAATAGCTATGATCTCATTGGGCTGTTGCGAGCATTCCAAGAATGGGAGCGTGAATTCATGATGAGTGCCCGACACACAGATTTTACTCAATAAACAATTAAGCGTTAAAAAGCTCCTCTTTGCCTATTGTATCTTAATCTAGGAAATTTAATATAACAGAGGATACCACTAAAATCTTGAGGGCAGAGGTGGAAAGTGTGCAACACTCATCATTGCCACTACCGAACTGCTTCTTACCACCATGGCTAATGGCTACTCTGAACAAGTCCTCTGCTAATCTTTGTTCTCTTGTTTCTCCAAGCAAGTAACCCTTGCGTTGTCTGCCAGTCAATCAAAACCCTCCCCTTTTCACCATAAAGTGGGCTGATCACACATCTTGCATTTTTGGTCTGTAGACAGTTCGGTGTGTATGTTTCAGGGTTTCTGGGATACTGAGCCATCTTAAAATATGGAAAGTTCCAGAACGTTGGCTTCTGTTCCTTCAAAAGTTAATTATTTCCTACACATAAATGAATTTGTAGCTGGTTTTTAAAATTAAACGAAAACCTGTCTCAAATCTTTAAAAAATCATTACAATATATGCACATAAAATAATTCTCAGCAACAGACTGTTTCCCTGCTAAGCATATGATTAGGCAATTTGTGATTTTTAATGAACACTTCTTGAAAGCAATCAGGAAGCGTAACATTATGGTGCCTCAAAATGAAAAGTTACTCTTGTAAGTGACAATGTAAATTTGATCTAAACGGAAGTGAAAGCCTGTTTTAACAACAGTTTAGAGAGTTGGTTAAAGAAATAAATTGCACGTGCTACTCAGGCTTTTGAAAATATTAATTATGCCTCGAAGGTAGTATCACCCAAAATAAAACAAGAGTCCTAGGCTCAAACTTTCTTTGGCAACAGGTGGTTGTTTTAGCTAAAAGGCTGTAGATAACACTTTGAAAGTTAGTTATGTGTGTTTATGAATTCAAATTAAAATTTAAGTACATTGCTTAATCAACTTTTCATAACGTGAGTTCTGAAATGCCGAAATGCAACAGAGGTGAAACGAGTCTTAGCAAAAGAGACTAGGTAAGACCAGCTGGCAGCAACAATCAGTAGTGAGAGTATCGATCAAAAGTAGGGACAATGTGAATGGGACTGTTGCCACCTGTTAAGTTAGAGTGGCCAAATTATTAGTACAGCAGAAATGCCTTTTTAGAAATGCCTTCCATCTGTGCCATTTGAATCATGTAAAAGCAGCTATGATAAAATTTAAGTAATGACTCTCCACAATATGGCCAGAATCAAGGGAAATACACTTGGAAAGTTACTCACTGCTCATGCAGTTACAAGACAGATTCAAGCAATCGTATGAGCAATGAGATGAGTGAGGTGTGAAAATTATGTTGTCTTTGGTAATTCTTTAAGATAATTGATAGAGCCAGTGTTGTGATCCCAGCACAAGTTCAATGCCAGTATTGTGTTTGTGGGTGTGTGTATTTTATTTTATTTTTTTGGAGACAAGGTCTTTCTAGCCCAGGCTGGTCATGAACTCACTCAAACACACAGCCATCCTTCTGCCTCAGACTCCGGAGTGCTGGGATTACAGGCCTGCGTCATCACACCCAGTTTATATGGTGCTGGGGAATCAAATCCAGGGCCTTGTAGTCTAGCTGCTGAGCTATTCCTCCAGCCCCACTAACTATATTTTGAAGAAAGTTGCCAATTCTTTAAGTGTTAGACATTGTATCATGACAGCTAATACAGAAGGCATCAGGGAAGCAATAGGTCAGTTAACATTGCACTGCCACGGCTTCTGTCTCTAGATAAAAAAATTACTTCATGAGTCCTTAAATTGTATTCACGTATAGTGTCATTTTAATTCTCTTTTTTTGAAATCTAATGAACCACTGAGTTCCTTTACTGATGAAAGAGAGGCAGGAAATAGTCGTTTCTGCAAAGCGGTGGAAGAAGGAAGATACTAGAGTTGCTCTTAGAAAGTTCTGGGGCTAAACCTGGGAGGCTTTCCAGAGTGCTTCTGTATCTGAAAGACTAAAGTCTGCGAAGCTTTTTTAAAAAAAGTCCACTGAAATGTATTTCCCGCGTGTTGTCAGCGCAGCTCCTCTACTGTTGCTTTCCTTGACCACAAGATGTAAAATGAATAAGGAAGGTTTTATTACAAAAATTGTCATACACTCTGTGACTAAAAACAGAATATTTTGCTTGGCATTTTTTGGCTTTTTTTTTCCTAGTAATCTTTAAGACTTGTACTCCTGATTCAGACAAAGCTAGTCAGTGGCAATGTAAATTGGAACCTGGATATCCAAAAATAGGCTTTTTAACTAGTAATTTCTTGACTAGGTAAAAGAAATGAAACAGAATAGCAGTAAAGCTGTGTGTGTTTGTGTGTGTATGTGTGAAAGAAATTTTACAGAAAAAAATCATTCCATATGTAAAAGTTTCACTGATTTTTTTTTTTTTTGAGGCAACCTTTCTAAATTTTTAAGAAGAACCAAGTTGGTCCAGTTTCTCCCCACCCAGACTCTTGTTGGAGTTCTGAGTACAAGGGTAGGGGTGCTCAGAAGCTGCATCCCCAAAACTTAAGGGCAATAACAGGGGAGAAAAAGGAAAGGTCAAAAAAGAGCCTGTAGAGGTACAGAGGTGCCCCTCCACTGTTTATTCTCCCTCTACTCACCTGTCCCCAGGGGAACCTGCTTTGTGGCACCCTGGAGTGTCCTGAGGAATCAAAACACATCTCCCCACAAGGGTGGCTAGCATCTAGGATCCCCCTCCAGCCCCAACAAAAAAGAAAAGAAAATCAAGGATGATTGACAAAAAGAGAAATAATATTTACTTTGAAAAACTAAGTTGAGAATTAATGTCTGTGCATGTTTAAATCTCATGAGAGAATTGTAAATTAAGTTTTTTCACTATTACTGACATTTTCTAGTTAAGAAACTGAGAAGTTTTGAAAACCTATAGGAAACTGGTCCTGCTGGTGCGGGTAAGCACTCTGGGAGGCCGAGGCCTGAGGACTGCCCGGGAAATTTACCAAGGCCCTGTCTCAAAATCAAAACCATTCATTGAGGCAGGGGACATAGCATAAGGCAGACTCTAGTTCCCGTTTTTGAAGGGGTAAAAAAAAAGCTTATAGAAGTATAGCTGACAGTCTTTTCTCTGTGAGACTTATTATTGATTTCTTTTTAAATTCTACCTGTGAATCCTGTTCTATAATTATTTTTAAAAATGAAGACATTTCAGGTAGCTGTAGATTGAAATGTCAGGCTAAAACAAATACAGCAAAACCATACTAGAATATACAAGCTATTGACCCATAAAATATTAACTTAGGGAAACAGTCTGGGAATTCTGGTTTGACACTAAACCTCCACACTCGACCAAAAAACCTGGCATTAATCTGTACTCAAATAATAACTCTCATGGTTTGGATCTGGAGTGTCCCCTCAAAATCCTCACGCTCCTATGGATAATGCAGAAGGTTGGGAGGTAGGGCCTGGCTGGGATTGGCAGATGCTTGGCCTTGACCTGGAGAGGCGTGTGCTGGTTCTGCCCTTGCCTCCCACTCTCTCTCTCCCACCATACTGTAACCATCTCTGCCCCAGAACTCCAGTTCCAGCTATAGCTTCTGCCCCACCATGTGATTCCACCATTTTCCAGCCACCTACCCATGAATGGACTGTGACCTTCTGAAACGGTTACCTACAATAAATCTTAAGTTGTGGGTGTCAGGTGTTGAGTAACTAAGACATCTATGATAGCTTATAACAGACACGAACTTACCTATGCTTTTGTTACGTGAGTTGTTACTTTAAGAAGATTAAAAAGATACTAGTGCAACAGAATACAATTAGGCAAAAAGAAGTCCACTTGACATAGACAGAGCTGTGGCATGAAAAGCCCTGAAACAGCAGGAATGCAGAGACACCAAGGGACCATGAGCAAGCACGGCTGACAAGGAGAATTCCAATCAAGAGTCACGGGTTCTACTATGTGGTATCTACAAAGTATCAAGTGTCAAAAAAAAATTGCATTGATCTGTTGGAACTGAGGCTCAATCTACAGCTGGGTTTTATAAAGACGCTACTCAGTGAAGGAGAGTCCAAGTGGGGAGAAAGCAGTCTAAAAATTGACCATTCCAAAAGAAGGATGACTTCCCCCCCATTTTATTGATAGGTGTATATGCAATACATAAAACTTATATTGAACCTGAGTATCTTGTGCACATATGAAATAGCATCAAAATCACGTGAAGGATGACTTTTCACTAATAAGTAGATCAGCCATCGGAAATGGCCCAAAGGTCCAAAGATTATTTATAGTAAAATAAAGTCGTGGTCTCTTTATTTATTTATTTATTTATTTATTTATTTATTTATTTTGTGAGACAGGATCTCACTATGTACTACAGGCACATCTTGAACTCCCTATGTAGCCCAGGCTGGCGTGGAACTCTCAGCAATCCTCTGCGTCAGCCTCCCAAGTGCTGGGATTACAGGCTTTTGTTATCACGCCCCACTTATTTTTATGTGGTGCTGGAGAATCCAACCCAAGGTTTTGTGCAAGCTAGGCAAGCACGTTAGCCACCAAGCTATGCCCTCTGCCCTGTGGTCTTTGTTTAAAAAATAAATGGTTGGTATAGGTAACAATCTCCTAATACAATTATTATAGAAATCTGAGAGGAAGAATTAAGACACTGAGGTAAAAATTGCACTATATGGAAAAATGTTACTTGCCTTGAGATGGTAGAAAGATAAGTTGTTTGTGTAAAATATTAAAAATGAGTGGATTTATATTTTTTCCAAAACTCAAGGAAGGATAAAAAAATCTGGCTGCAAGGTTGTATTGATTTTGAAAACAATAACAAAAATCAAAAGGGAAGTAAGTTACTTTGAGAAAATTCTCAGTGGCACAAAAGGCAGAGACTGGCCATCTGAAAACAAAGTCAACCAATAAAAGTGATGAGTGACCCACTCTATAGCTATAAAATAATGTTCTCTTCAAGTTGAGGCAAGGGATTGAGTTCCATGAAGAATTCTGAGTTCATTCAGGCTTATTCTGATATTCCTAACTATGAACTCTGCCTTCCTAACTACCTACTTACTTCTCCAGGTACCACTTCTTAGGAACAATATTTAGGATGAACTAAGCGTGTACTATTGATATTGTGAATTTTTATATACATAGTTGGTTTATGCACATCACAGTAAATTTTGTGTACATTTACCCTATATTTTAACATTAAATATGTAAAATGTAAATATAATATTCATACTTTATTAATAGTAGACTCTTTTTAAGAGGCAAAAGCTTTATATAATCTAGAGAAACCAGAGTATACAGATTATTTATAGACTTTGTAGTGTATCTAGACTCTTTTTATAGACTGTCACAGACAACTATGTTTCTGAAGACATACTAGAGACTTTTCAAAGCTCCTACCTATCCCTGAGAATGGTCCAGAGCTCCCCACCCAGGCAAGCTTCCATCAGCATATACAAATATTTGCTGTCCTTAAATGTTCTGTATAACCTGTGGATTGCAAAAAAAAAAAAAAAAAAAAAAAAAAAAAAAAAAAAAAAAAAAAAAAAAAAAAAAAAAAAAAAAAAAAAAAAAAAAAAAAAAAAAAAAAAAAAAAAAAAAAAAAAAAAAAAAAAAACAGATCATGAACACTATTGCCTTTTTCAAGCATGTAATCCTATTGAGGTTTTAACAGTTTGTTTTTTTTTTTTTTCATTTTTTGACACATAATTGCACATACTTGATGAAGTACAATATAATGATTCAATACATGCATAAAACTATTTAATCCAATCAGCTTGTTTAGCATATTCATCACCTCTTGTATTGTTATACGAAGTAATAACTGTAAGAGGACTTAGCTCTGGTGTTTTGTTTCTAGGACACTAACTACAGCCAGCAACAGTGTAACAATTTTTCAAAACGCCTAAAGGGATTCTGAATGTTCTTTTCTTAAGATCATGTCAATTTCAGAGTGGCTGATAAATCTTCTCATTGCCACATTCATATTACGATGAGAACAAAATGGGAGAAAGGATCCAATGAATAAGAATAATAAATAATTCTATACCACTGAGGGTTAATTATCTTCCTTGAAACAAATTAACCCAAAGAATTATGGAAAAGAAAGAAGGATTTTATAATTCCAATATGGCTTATGGTCTACTCAAGGATTCTTAAACGACATCTAGTAGCTACAAAAACACAAACTATAGGTAAATATAAAATAAAGTTTTAATCTTTAAGTGTAGAAATATGTGAATTTACATGCTATTCACTTCTATTCATGTTATATTTTATTTCTAAAAATATCTAACAAATTAACTACAAAAAGCTTTTTTGCATATTAAAAAACTCCCATTATTCTCTTACCAGCTCTCTCAAAATAGTGAGATGAAAATATCAGTTGGAATGTCAGTATTTTAAAAGATATTTATGATTTTTTAACATTTTCTCTTTTAAGCACTTGATGTGTAGGTACTAGTGTGAACTAACAGAATAAAAGTGGAATATTAGACACAGACCTTACTTTGGGGGAAAACCTTCTTTTTAGAAAATCTGTTTTTAAAAAAGAGAAAAGCTTTTTATCAACCAAACTTACGTTTCCGTGGGAAAATGAAAGGTTAAGGGTAGTGGCAGGGACAGGCTGGCAGGGACGCTGGGTCCCAAGGTAGCAGGGCTTCTCCTACCTCACTATGAAGTCGGAATGCGCCCCCTGCATGATCTGCTTCTCAGAGCGGATGTGCTCCTGCTGTCGCGTATCTACAATGTGGCGTTTCTTCAGAATCTTCATTGCAAACGTTTTGGTCTCCTCACTTTTCAGCTGGACCTTAACGGCAGAAGAGATAAACGGAGGAAAGCCTTTAGATGGAATATCACAGAGTCTCAAGTCATAGGCGAAGAGAACATTACAGGAACGCAAACTACACCTACGTGATGCTCACAGGAAATCGTTCCTGGGAGAGCTGAACTTAAAATCCACAGTTCACAATCACTGTCCAGAATCGATCCACTGGGTCAGATGAATTTTATCTAATTCAACTCCACAATAATTTTGTGCCCACATGGCCTTTAGAAAAGTACTTAATTCTCACTGTACTGTTTGCTATGAGTGGGAGCATATTTTATAGATTTTCCTACTTTAGTCATTAAAAAGGGATGAAGCCTAATCTCTTCTCCAATTTTATTTCAAGTGCTTTTGCCAAAGTGGGATCACAGGGGTCTTTACCGTCTTCTTCCTAAAAGTATTCCTGTAGTTATTAAAGCGAGGGACTCACCGCCCTTTCTGCTGTGACTGCATGGCTGCACACTGTGCTGTTATTTCTTTTTACCTCTTAATCCTTTCCTTTATCCAGTTTTCAAAAAAGAACAGGACTTCCTTTCAGAAATTCTACAATTTTTTTTTCTCTAATAAGGATGATGGCTTCGATGGCCTTTGACCTCAAATCTTAGTCCCTACCCACATTAGCGGGAAACATCTGAGCCTTACTTAATGTTCTTAGAGTCCCCACAGCTCTGTGGGAGCCCACTCCTTCCCAGCAGCTCCGAAAGAGGCTGTAGTTCTCCAAATGCCATGTCTCACACAGGTTGTGCTGTGTTCTCTTTCTTTTTTAAAAAATTCAACACAGTGGCTTGGTAAAAGAAAAAGACATAATCTAGCTAATGACTTAATAGCAGTAGAAGGGGGCTGATTGTCACATATTCTCTAGCAGTGCGATCCTCAACGCCATTACCAAACAGCCCACGTGACTTGACCTAATGAAAGCATTAGGGAAATAACATGACAATCTGGTGCTGCTTTCCAGTGAAGAAAAGCTCTCTCCTTCAGTTATGAATGATTTATTGCCTTGTTTGTAAGGATAGAGAAGTCGTTAGGTGTCTCATCCATGCACACACGTACAGACTGAATTAAATCTGACAGGGTATCTGCATGGCACGTTCCTTAAGAGACTTGAAACTGCAGGTCCCTTTCACAGGTCAAGGCCCTCTTTAAAAACTCTTGAGCCTGACAGACAGGTAAGAAGCCTGTGGATTCAGTTACGATTCATAATAAAGCACAAAATATGAAACTCACCTCTG
Organism: Ctenodactylus gundi; assembly: GCA_004027205.1. NCBI lineage: Eukaryota > Metazoa > Chordata > Mammalia > Rodentia > Ctenodactylidae > Ctenodactylus > Ctenodactylus gundi. The sequence goes on along the minus strand of PVKB01006387.1, from coordinate 38,294 downwards.
AAGGAAAAATGGGACACCTAAGGATGCTGAAAGGACTGGCGAGCGACATTAGTCCCATTCCCTCCTCAGAGTCACCCCCAGTTACACCACTAAGGACTCTCCTGTGGCACAGGCGCCTGTAAAACTTACTCTACTCGTTGATAACACAGATTTTTCACTTAAACACAGGGCAGGAGGAAAGAGCTCTGCTTTTATACTCCCAGGCTTGGATCTGAATTCTCACTGCCCTCAGTCTGAGCCTCTTGGACCAGCTGGTTAACTGCTCGGAGAGGCCCAGGCTGAAGGTGCCACCACTACCAAACACAGCCGTGACCTTAAAAGGAGATCCCGCTACAGCTTGGCCATTTGTCGGTGGTCTCTGTTTGTACACTGCCTATCCAGAAAAACTATACCAAATAAGGCAAATCAAATGTTGCTTTTTAAATGTTCTTTTTCTCAGAGAGGCTAACTTGTGCTTATCCAAACAGGTTCCTTCTATTGCTTGGGACCTAGAGCCACAAGGAACAGAACGGGTCATGTCTTCTTTAGCTCAAGCTAGTCCCAGAAAATGGTGCTTTTCTTCAGTAGAACACAAAAGAAATTAAAACGTCGTGATTGATGTTTCAGAAATCAGACAGCAGTGGTAACTGCTAAGTGTAGGTGCAATGTGGGAAAAGGTGAATGATGTACTTATGATCTTAACTTGAGCTTCACTAATCCTTGATGTGTGGTGTGGGGGACCAGCCAAAGCTCCCTGCCACTTTCAGGGAACTGGGGGCACCTGAGTGCTTGAAATGCAGAAGGGGAAACCAAGGTGATTAAAAAGAGGGTGATAATAACTGGTAGGTGGAGTGAAAAGTCGATAAACGCTACAGAGACTTTTTCTTTTCTGTACTGTGAAAAAATGTCAGTCCTCCTTTAGACTGTAGACTCTGCCCTGAATCTCCATTTCCACTTAAAAATGGAATGCCACATAGTTCAGCTTCCTATCCAGGACACCACAGTGTCCAAGCATGGCTGCGTGAGCTATTACCACAACCACAGTCTGTAGCTGAGGCCAGTTTTCTTAATAAAGCCCAAGGGGCAAGCTCATCTCAGTCTGACAAAAGAAAAACATCCCAAAGCAGCTAAAAATGACAGCTTAGAATAGCTAACATTTTGAAAAATAATATATATATATATATATATATATATATATATATATATATATATATGTAATCCTAACCACAAGCCAGAATATATTTTATCCTACACGCAGACTTATTTCTACAGGAATACATTAATAGCCGAATAGATTTATAAGGGGAAAAAATCAAAAGTTAATCACTATGTTAACAATGATTTTCCTTCAGGAAGAGTGTTAGTTTTGCAAAATTCATACATCTTATTTTTATGATGAGAAAAATAACTATGGTTTAAAAGTGTTTTAAAATTTCTTTCAAATTTTAATAGCATCTATTTTATGACCTCTTAAAGTAATTCTGGTTCTATCAGAATTCCATAAATACAGTGATATTATAAATTTATATCGTATTACTGTATAATATACACATTCTGGGTAATCAAGCACTATTTTTTAAGGACTTGCTATAATTCTGAAAATACACTCAGAATGATAGCGTTTCGTATAATTTTAAAATTATTTTTACAACTACAGTTTTTTCTCCGATGAAAGAAATGGCTGTTAATAAGATTACAAAATGTATTCTGGCTAGTGATATTATAAATAAAGACACATTTTATATTTTTCAAAATATTAAGACTATCATTTTTAGCTGCTTGCATAGACATCTCATAAAAATCGTACAACTTTCCAGCTTCTAATGATATACACATGGAAAACAATGTTGAGCTGAACATTCCTAAATGGTCTTTGAGAAGTTGTTGGTTTGTCAGAAGACGAGTGTTTTAGCTACTGTGGTTTAATATTAAAGTATTTTAACAAAATTAGCCTATACTAGTTTGTAAAGCAAATTTACTTTACCATTTATCTTTCTGTTTGTCAGATCAGTTATACTCAATCCATTTGTACTCATTTGAAGCAATGAGGATTTTTAGTAAGTGTGAAGAAAAGTTAGCAAAGAAAAGATAAAGACTGTGGATTTTTCTTCCTGTTGCCTAAGAATTCTAGTTGGGCAGGCAGGTGCATCAGGCCAGTCATCCCTGGCAGAGCATCCTAACCTTCTAGGTGCACTGGTTGAGAGAATGCCTAGTCTGATATTTGACTAGCTCTGGTTGACTCCCAAATATTATTTGGCTTTTGACCTTGAACAAGTTACTCAAATTCTCTCTTTCCCTGTTTCCTCAACTCTTAATGCTGGGAAAACCCACTGTGGGCTCACTGTGAATTTAGAAAAAACCTACGCCTTTATACGAAACAAAATGTCTAGAGGAAAGGTACCACTCGGTGAATCTTAACTGCTCTTACTGGCTTCTTAGCTGCTTGCTTTGGGCCAAAGCGTTTTCTGTAAATAGGCCCAGGCCCAGGCGGAATGTCACTGTGTACCTGTTCTCACTGGTCCCTCAACATGTATCAATTCTAGTAAATAAATGTAGCTTACGAAGCTAACTGAAGGTGGCTGACACTTACTGCTAAAGTAAGAATTTACTAGCACATACGCAAGATTCTACCTAATGCAAATACTAATGTGTACTAAATTAGATACTGGAAGTCTGAAAAATTTCACCTACAGGATAACATGACTCAGACGTGAAGCCTTATACTGTCATCGATTCAATGTATACTTGGGCAATGTGAATCTGAGGTGGACATTTTTAATGTGAATGTTGAGAGGTTCTACCTAATACCAAGATACAAACAGAAACCTGAAGATCAAAGACAAGCATCATCAGCCGTTTTAAGACTTTTAAAGACACATCGCTGGCCATATTTTAAAGCCATGCTTATTTTCTATCTAGGCAAGGTAGTACTTAAAAAAAAAAGTATGCTTGCTTCTACTGATCCTCAGTTTTTGCCCTCTGTGAGAAAGGAGGTTATGTTCAGAGCAAGATAAAAACTCCCTGTGAGCTGGTCCTTAAAGTGTGTTTCCTCTGTTTAACCTTTTGAGAGCTCATGGTTCAGTTTAAACTGTAAGTATTTTTTGAAAATGACTTCCCAAGCGATACTGTAATTAATATAATTTATCGTGTTTTATTACGATGGCAAAAAAACTACACTACAACAGAGAGTGACTCCCTCATGCTTTCACTTTGGTAAGGTGACACTAGAGAGCCAAGGTGACAAAGTGAGCTTAGCAAAGCTTATGCCAGAACCGGGTTCCGCACCTGACCTTTCACTAGTAATATTTTTCACATATTAAGAGTACTGCTAGTCATATGATCTCACTGCACCTCAGGCCACCTCTCTGAGAATGAGGGGCCGAATTATATTATCTCTAAGGTCTTGTTACAACTGGAAATTTCAGGGCATCTGCAATTTTATATAACAAACATACATTTTTTAAGCATTCTGATTATATTAAACTTTATGAAAATGGCCAAGCAAGCTGTGGAAAATGCTTATGCAGAAGAGGAAGGGGAAATACCAAAAAACTTGAATGTAGCTTAAGGCATATAACCAACTGACTCTGATTGCACAGCCAGCTCAGGTTTAAAGACTGTATATTCCACTGGAAGTGAGGAATTCACTTCTCTTGTAATTCTGTTACTATTTTTCAAAGAACAGAGTTTTAGATAAAGCAACAGGAGCTTTCCCAGGAAAATGTAAATAGGCTCCAGGGTTTAAAGGAAGCTAGGCAAAGTCATCACAATTGTCAGAGCTGCAAAACAGGAATGGCAAAGATTTCCCCTAAGTAACCACAAAGCGTTTTTTCATCAGGCCATCTGTGTTCTGCAGTGAAGCATAACAGAATTCAATTTTATATTTTTACTTGTCTTTAACCTGGGAGGAAAGGCCCTTGCAAGTAATCTAGATGCAATCTGCCAATGGTCTGTGAGTCCGTATTTAAATAACTCACCCTTAACACAAAGTGAGATAATTTAAAGTTTTTGAGGTCTATAATGAAAAGTTGAAGAGAAAGGAAGAGAGAGCGCTTAGGCTGAATCATCCTATCCATAAATTAGCTGCTGAAGTGTGTTTTCCCATTGAAGGAGTAATTAGTGCTTAACCAAGTTCGCCCAAATGGGCCAAATGCCCATCACAAACCTTCGGTAATATGGAATGTAAGGATTAAGTTTCGGATCTGGACTGTCCCCCAAAAGTCCCATGTATGTGGATGCTTTGGATTGTCTATGGAACGACTTGCTGTTAGGGAATGAAGGCCTGGCCTGGGCGCCAGATTATGGGTATGTGTTGGAAGACAGGTATGTGGTACATTACAGGCTACAGGCATGTGGGGGATCGGGAGCTTAAATCTGAAAGGGGCAGGACACTGGGACGGGACATGGAAAGAGATATGCTACCTTCTTCCTTCCTTCTGGGACTTGGCTTCCAGTTTGTAATGCCACAGGAAGCTGCCTCCACCATAGGCTTCCACCATTGCTGGGTACCCATGGCTGAGACCTTTCAAAACTCTGAACTAAAAGAAACTTTTCCTCTCCTAAATAGTGCATGCCAAGTATTTTGTCACAGTAATGACTAAGTAAGTAAACAAAACATGAGATTCTTTAAATGCATAAGCACCTTGATCGTCTGTCTTCATCAGTCTCTAATATTTCTTTAACACCAGCAAGCAGTTCACAGCCCTATCAGATTTCGGACTAAGAGGCCATGGTTAAGAAACAACTAAAACATTCCGCTCTGCATCAGTTACATAAAGTGACCGAGATCGAGCAGCATGAAAGGTCACTGCAGAATTGCCATAAAATTTAAGAATTAAGCTCGAATTTACAGTAAATAACTGAGAATTTATTAACTAGCTTGCGATCCTATCTATAGAAAATGAAAACTTTAACACAAAACTCTACAGAAAATGTAAATCTTAAGAGTGAGTAGATGAGTGGATGCCTAGACCTGGGGGTAGGGGGAAGCGTATCTGGGAATGAGCACACAGGTTCTTCTAAATTGATAGAAGTGTCCTAAAACTCATCTGTGTGATGGTCATACAATTTATAAAAATAATTCAATTGTACATTTAAACTGGGAAAATGTTACGGTATGTAAGTTACATATCAATGAAGCAGGTAAAATCTTTTTCAAAGAGGGCAAATGCGTATCTATAATGTCTGGACCTCTGGGAGGTAGTTCTATAATTTAAAAAACTAAATGGCAGAAAAGCATTTCACTGTGTGCTTACTTGTTGGCCTTCAACAAATGTTCCCCGGCTAGCCCCAAACTATAATTATAAAATTTAACTTTCATGAAATACTGGCGTGATTTTAAAAAATTACTTTATGCAAAGCTTTTAGTGGCTTCTCAATTATCTATTTAAATAAAAATCTTAAGTTCAGAAGAAGCTAGCCAGGTGTGGTGGTGTGCACATCTGGGAGGCTGTAGCAGGAGATCATCAGTTCAAGGCGAGTCTGGGCCAGACAGAGGAAAGGAAGGAAGAGAAAAAAAGAGGAGGTGAAGAAAGGCACTAGTTTGCTTGCTTCCCTTTTACTGTTGTTGTTGTTGTTGTTGGAAATTTCTAGAAGCTGAGAGGCTGTATCTGATGTTAAATACTAGGAAGCTGAGGATGAAAGGCCAACGTCATCAGCATTGTTAGTTGTGTCTGAAGCTAGTGGGAGAGTATTGTGAAGGGAATTGATGAAAAGTGTGTCCTTAAGTCTAATACATTTCTAAAATTTAAACATTCACCATATACTCTGACCATTCCTCATGTGGGAATGTTAACTACAATAGGTATTTTTCAATGACATTTTATTATGACTACTCCTAATTAAGTCTATTTTGAACTAGTTATCTCAATAAACTAAATGAAAAGAACTTGAAAAAAAATCCTGTCTGAGCTTAAGAGTTTAGTTTCATAAAAATGTAATTTTATTACTAAAGCAAAAATCACTTTTCATACACTGTAAACTAGGTACAGAAGAGGCTGACTTTCTATAGTCATGAAAGACTAAATATTTTAAGTACTCAGGAAGATTCTATTCTACAAATTAGTATCATATTTTTCAACATAATTCTATTAAATAAACAGAAATCACAGTAACTTCTCTATTTCATATCTTACTAACATGCCAAAATCTATCCAAATTACTTTCCTCTGTACTAATACTGTAACCTTAATAAATTCTTATTTGAGTCTGTTCTGTGAAACCTCTTTTTAAGAATTCTCCCTCTTCTGTATAATACACCTAACCTCCTGTTTTGTAATCACTATGTGAAACATAGTAACAGGTCTCGGCTTTTGATTTGTTCCCTAAGATCCATCAGAGTGAGGAACACCAGTAAGTTGTCTCAGCCTGACTGACCTAAGTGTGGATGGTAAACAGTGAACAGCATGGGTTATGTGTGTAGGGAAGACATTAGAATGAAAAAAAAAAAAAACTTTTTAGTCATGAGGTATAATAGCACAGCATGTTTTAAGGGGGAATTACTTTTATGATCTAAGCTTTATGTACATAATTTCTAGTCATAACATACACAGCCATATATGTGTGTTTGTCTGTGTGTGAGGTTTCGGACATAACAAGATACTGTATCCATATATGGTATGCTCTGTGTAGTACAAACAAGATACTGTATCCATATATGGTATGCTCTGTGTAGTACAAAATAGTAAGAGACATTTTCAGGTGCATCATTCTTAGAACAAAGCGGCATAAAATATCTTAAATTTTACTGTATGCCTTTACGTTTCATTCCACGCTTTAATTTGTACCAGCAATAGATAGTTTTGTTTTCAAGTCTTGATTTCCTTCCCACATTCACCTTAATCCATCATCAGAATTGTCAATAATCCCATTTATTCTTAACCTGCTTCAGACGGGAGGCCAGTTCTATAGCTATGGCAGGAACATCAGGAAATGGTTCTATTATTTAATTCAGATTGGCCAAAAGATAAATAAAACTGTTTTTACAAAAGGGATAGGTTTTATGTAAGGACATTTACCTTTCAATTTAAAAAGTCACAAAAATGCTTTTGTACTTGTAGCTACACCATGATGAAAGGGGTGGGTGGAGGCTGGAGATGCAGCACAGTGGTCAGAGCTCTTGCCTAGGAAGTGCAAAGCCCTGGGTTCAATCCCCTGGCACCACATAAAATGGGTGTGACACATACCTGAAATCCTAACACTAGGAGGCAGAGGAAGGAAGACTGCCTTGAATTCAATGCCAGCCTGGGCTACACGGCACATAGGTACATCAAGATCAGCCTGGACGACTGTCACACAAAAAACGGGATGGATTATTTGTAGAAGGCTCTTTCCATTGATTTTAGAGAGCAATGTTATTTCCCACAAGAATTAGCATTGGTTCATTCTGATTCAACAGTTATTTACATTGAGAGTGTCAAGTGGAGATGGAACGTGAATCTTCAAAATTATCACTCTCCAAATATATCATTATGATATATCCTAAGTCTGTGCTAAATGAACTTCATTTCCCATTGTAGCAATTATGAAAATTGATATTTACATTCACTTTCATTCATCAAACGTTTTCCCTACCAAGATTTTGACTTCCTATGTATAATCTCATAGCTTCTTATGTATAATCTCATAAAAATACTACTTATTCATCAGTTTTAAAAATTCAAACATACATCACTAAATGGGAGAACTGAATCTCACATAATGCAACTGATTCTAATATTTAAAGCAAACTCATAATCTAATATTTTAAGCAGAGTTGAGCAGCCTGGGCCTCAGAGACTGTTTCAAAGACCAAATTAATCCAACTTCATTCTTTCTATTATTTTTGTATTTCAAATAACATTTTAAGAGTTTTATATGCATAATGTAGTTCAAGTGTAGTTAAATCATTTAAGTCAGTTCACTAGCATTTCTTATTTGGGGCTTATTTTAGCTTAATCTAAGGAAAATGGCTACTCAAATGTCAAGAGTATTCTCATGAGGTTATACGCTTCCAAGATTGTAACAAGAACGGATGGGACACCGGCTCCCTTGGGTCTAACTTCTTCAGCTCCTTCTGGGTACCAGTAAGCTCATCACTCGGACAGGCAGCTGGAGCTACGGACTAAGGAAGGGCAAAGTCATCTTTGCCCAGGAAATCTGTACATCTCCTACCTCAAAGTTCAAGCTAATAGTTTTTGTATGTCAGTGATCATGTAGGATATTCATATAAGGGATAAAGTATGAACTGACAACAAATGATATGTATACCTTTTATGAACTAGTCTGAAATATACAGAATTACCTGATTCAGCTTCTTATCTAAAGGCACGACTGAGCTATTTTATTTTACTTAAAAGGGCATAACTATTTGCTACCTTTCTAACATACACAACTGTTTTACAATCTCACGGAAAAGATCTTGCTTTTAAAAGAGTTACGTAACACTTTCTAGGATGTGAATTGCATGTCGGCGCTCAGGAAATTATCTTAGTCCAAAGAGAAATTATGATGCTTCTTTCTGGGAGCAGCGCAAGCTAAAAATAGCCCATCTAGTCGCCTACAGTGATTTCTTTCATTTCATGGATGGAAAGTCAGAGCTGACTTTGTGTGCAGACACTTTAGGTAACTAGCCTAATATCCAAGCACCTCTTTCTTAAAGTGTAATAGCCTTTGAGAATAAAATAATCTGTTGATCAGCTGCCTAATAATAGCTATCACTGTTCCCTCACACAACCTCACTTGAGTCTGGTCACCTGCTTTGCTGTCCTGTGACAACATGTGGCTGTTTACGTTGTAACCTTTGCCTAGAATGGCCTTTCCCCATCTGTTCACTCAAATCCCAGCCTCTCCTCCAGCTCCTGGCTTCAGTTCTGAACACAGACTCAGCTCCTTAGACCTCTCTCCTTCTGAAATACAACTTACTGCATAGTTCATGGTGTGCAAATATTAAAAGAACTTCATTGACAAAATTTCAAATTCATTATTAATCTTGTCAGGAGAAGGCAGAAATTCCCTGAGTGATAAAATCGCATCTGATACTTAAATTCCACAGATAATTTTTAAAAATAGATAAACCTTTTTTTCTGTATGTGACTTATCCATAATTAACTTTGTAAAAAAGAGGCAGGAAACAAAAAGATGCACATAAAATAAAAGTTAATTTTTGGTGAAGTATTTTATCACCAATTATCCTAACCCTTCAAAAGCATTTCAGTGCCTTCTAGATCTACAGCAGTCTTTAAAGAATCACATTTGGGTATGGAGGAGGAATTGTTCATGTTATCTTGTGGTGGTTTCAAGTATTTTAAATGAAGAATATGTACTTCAATGATAATCACATATGTAAAATTCCTATAGATTCACAATATGTGTAAGTGCCTTTAATACGCTGACATTCATGTAAACTAAGCTGTATTATAAATGCCGTTTTGAAAGTAATACATGGTTCCTGATGGTAAGATGAGTTACTACATCATCTGGCTTCGCCTGGCTTAAGGTTGAGTGACTTGACAACCTATGATTTTGGCTTAGACCCTGCCTTGTAAGGTTGCCTTAGGAGTTGCTGTCGATTTCTTCTGTACCTCCCGTAGTTCAATTACTGTTCACTGGATGGAATCTTCATTAGCCACAGGATAACGTGCAGGGAGGGTACAGCCAGAGAAACAGCTCTGTCAAGACGAGACAAACGCTCTGTTTCCCTGAGAGTGAACGTTCACCTACTCCATGTGGGGGACACAAGTTCCCAGGGCAGAAGGGCTTCCCCGGGCTCCACCCTCTGCAGCATAAATCACTGTGGGCACAAATGGCACCCAGCGACTGTGTCGCTCTCCTATTTCACTGCTGGGCACCTTGGCAGGAGGGGAACTCTTGAAATGTTTTGTCTTACGTGGGGCTTCCCTTTAGAGCTACGCTGTTGCCTTTTATAACGATGAAACAGGTTCATTGACTGAGCAATGGGTCTATCACCCAATTTCATGCTCAAGTGTACCTGAGGCCCTTCCTCCCCAAGTTGGTTTACATAGCCCATTAAGCCTGCTCGTCTGTGGGGCACGCTGCCAGTGCCGAGGCAGCTGGCCAACACTCTGGGAGAATGGCACTGACACTTTCATGTACCGCACACAGATTTTGTTGATACGTGGTCATCTGAGTGTAAAAAGGTTCTTGCCGTTCACTCTCAAATGCCTTTTCCTGGGCAATCAGGCTGTGGGATGCTTAATCTTGGCTGGATTCACAGGAGGAATGAGAGATCCCCTTTGACCTGCTCCTGGCAAAAGCCAGCTCCTTTTTATGCCAAGCGTGGTGGAGGCAGGGCTTAGGAAGGCTGTGAGGGGATCCATCAGTCTGCATCAGAAATGATTTCCTACTGAGAGGTTAACAGGTGAGGCTCTACAATTCCAAAGACAGATTACCAAATGCAGACTACCTCCAGTGCATACAGGTTTGGCACGGGGAAGATTGAAAACGGTTTCCCATCTCTTCTATTGGCAGACGGAAAATAAAGTGCTTTAGTAGTTTAGAAGAACTCAACAGAAGCCATCAGGAAAGGTCGTTTTTGACGATTCCAGGCTCTTACTTACAGTGGGAAAAAATGCTTGTACTCTCAGGGTTTAGTCTGCCACTGGGATAAAAAAAGAGTAAAATCATACCATTTCCTTCTTATCCTAGGAGTATAGCTAGAATTGATATCCAACAAGAATGGTCAGTAACAAAATGTAATAATAAATAGCACTATAATGACAACAAGAACCTTGATATGAGGGGTGGCCAAGGCACTATTTTGGAGACAGATATATCTCATTTAATCTTTGCCATCTTCTGAGGCATGTATTCTATTACTCTCTCCATTTTACAGATGGGGACACTGAGGCTTAGCAGATCTAAGTACATTGCTAAGCATGTATGGTTGGTGAGGTCTGAATCAAGAAGTCTAATTTCAGAGATCTGGCTTTCACCTAGCATGTTACAGGGCTTGTATATTTCCCTCCATAGACATTCACCACTAAAAGAGCAGCAACAGCAGATTTAGAGAAATGGAGTCATGAGGGCTTGGTAGAAACAAGTTGGGTAGAGTAGATCCTAGTTTTGTGGGTAATTCCAGATCTTGAATTACAGAAGAATCGTTTTTTAAAGCCAAATGTGCAAATGACATTGACGGAACATATGTTTGATTTCAAGGTAATGGTGGTTATTGCGGACAAAAATCTAGATTTATTTTAGAAACCAGAGAGGAAAAAAAGATTAGTTAAAAAAAATCAGGTGGATGTGGTATCACGAGCTCATATTCCCAGCATCCTCTGAGGCAGGAAGATCACAAGTTCAAGACAAAACTTGGTGATTTCTTGAGAATCCCAACTGCAGCAAAAATATACAATCATTAAAAATAGCTTTGGGTCATTGCACTTTTACAGAAGGGGATTTCTCCTCACCTTTGATGGCAACAGTTACTGTTTACTACACTGTACACAGCCCACAGTCTCCGGGAGTTCCTCACACACTGTACTGGTATCAGATAACAGGAGCTCCTCTGCACTCAGCAGAGAGGTGGGGAGTGAATCTACAGGCCCACCCACACAGGAGATTTAGCCACCAAAATATGTTCCTTTTTGTCTTTTTAAAAAAATAATTCCTATTTAAAACAAAGAGTATGATTTCCTATTGCTTATACGCCATTCATGTAATATGCTTAATGTATGAACTTACATAAAACTGGTTTTGCTACCTTCAATACACATACAAAAATATGCATGAAACAAACTATGTATGACACTGAAACCATTAACATAATCTAGGTTCTAGCAAGTACACAATCATAGTTATCTCTACTAATACACTATTTCTTACAAATCTGTCATCTCTATTCAAATTTATATTTAACATATTATGATCAGAGTATACAAAAACTGCTCAGACTAACAATTATAGAAAATACCTGGGTAACAAGTTACTTATGGTACCTCATTAAGTAATGTGTTTGCTTTTCACTTAATATGAAGACATTTTGTAAAAAAGTTTTAGTCTACTAAATACATAGCTTAGCCCACTTTGTTAGAAGCTCAGCTTGTATTAAGGCACTTAGTACTAATTTAGGAATGACAGTAATCAATGTTGGGAGAAAAGGAAATCTTAGTCTAGAAGAAAAAGAAAAAAAGACTTTTACTTTAGAAGAAAAACAACACAGGCACAGACTTTCAAAAGCATCCAAAGAGCAGTCCACCTACCAATTCTACTCGTCCGAAACCTCCAACTCCAAGGGTGTCAATGATGTTGAAATCCGACAGCTTCAAGTTAGCGAAGAAGGCAGCTTCCGCTTCGTATCTGGATTTTTTGATGTGAAAAAATGGAAATTTCTTAGAGGTGCAAACACGAGTAGTGCATACGACTGTACCAGAAAGACGTGACTGTGGAACAGGGTTTACCTGCTTAATTTCCATCCTGTTTCTAGACTCTGTATTTTCTCACACTCGTAATACTTTTTGGTCCCGGTTGTGCAAAATAACATAGGTTTACAACTGCGTTTTCAAAGTAGGGGAAACAAAAAACCCCCACAGCCTGACAGTCAAGTGATGGATAAGTCCAGTTGTCAAATCAAAGTCTCATCTCGGTATTTTTCTACGTGTCTTCTTGTGAACATGAATTGTCTGAGATGCTCTTTTTCGGTTTGATTTTGGATTTTTCGGTTTAGCCTGGTTTTGCTTCTGCCATTCACGTTTGGGGTGGCTGGTTTTCATTAGTTTCCCTTATCCACAGGCTGGCAGCGCCTCCTAGGAATACTTATGTCCGTGGAGGTCTCTGAAGCAAAATCCCAGCCAGGTCTTATGAATGCGTGCAATGGGTGATTTCAGGAGCGTAGTCACATCCTTAAAGAGAGTCTCTCTCCTTTGCTGTTTTTGTTTACGCGCTAACTTGTAGGTAACACTCTGAGCTAGCATTCCCAGTGCCTAACTCTGCAAGGTTCTGACACGAGTGCCGAGAAGCATAAACTTGTATTCCAGAAGTGTAACTACGCACACATGCAGATCTGACAAGCAAGTGGCCAAAATACGTCTCTCCCAGAGACGAGTGAATATGAGCTGCTTAAAAATATCTCCTTGTTAAAGCCCTACTATTTTTAGAAAGGGCAGGAAGGCAAAAAGATGAGGATGATCCGGCTACTCATTAAAGCCAGGTCATGGAGTAACTCAGCTGTCTCACCCTGAAGTGTCTGAATAGCTCTCTGTGACCCCTGACCTTTCTAGCCCGCCAGTATTTGACTGAGTTACTATAACACAACTGTCATGCAATATTCCGAGCACGGCTCAAGTTTTCTAAAGGAATCCATCACAGACGTGCCTGGTGTCGAGCTATTGGGACATGTTACTTAGTCCCTTATAACCAACCACTGGGAGCAACGGCTTTCTACGTCAACTTTCTCCTTTTTTCAAATTGCAATCACGGTTCTCCGATCTTAACAATTATTGACAGACTCCTCAGAGACGGGAAATCCGCCTGAGACTGTTGTAAACACGGCTAGTCAATCCTAATTGTAGATTTCTTTCATGAACTATGCAATCAAGAACTCAACAAGGCAATTCAGAAACTAGTTTGCTAGAATCCAACATCAGCAGCAAATGTGCATTTCTGACATTCCAAATGACTCACTCAATGCTTCTGGGAAATTAACACTGCATCCCATTTAAAACACCAATGGCAGACTTTACTCCAACAGGTGCTTAAAAAGGACATCTGTCAGGCGCAGACCCCATGCCACTTTCCAAGTATTTCCTGGTTGTCTAGAAAAGTCAATCCTCAAGTCATCTTTTTTTGGTTATTTTTTTCCTTTGAGCTTCTAAAATATTTTTAAAGATTCATTTTCATGTGGGATTTATACGCAATGAAATACTAGTCATCCATTAAGACAAATAGGTCGGAGGCTTGTGTAAGTAAATGGAGGCAACTTGAGATAATCATGCTTAGTGCAGTGAGTCAGAAGCAGAGGGTGAAATATAGAGTGGTTTCTCTGATATGTGAAATGCAGATCACAGTTATCTCACGGAACTTAATGTGGATAATAATGGAAACTGGGGGTGGGGCTCGAAAGGAGAGAAGGGAAGGATTTATAACTTTGCCATGATAAGTATGTGCACAGAATGCTCAAGATCAATATGAACTTTATGTATTGCACTTAATACATTATCAACAAAAGGGGGAAAAGATTCATTTTCATTTTGAAGCTCTTAATATTTTCATGTTATCAGTCTTACAAATATAAAAAAGAAAGTCAGAAAAGCCTTAAAGTAGGTATTCAGAACAACTGGATCCTGCTTGAATTTTTAAGATATCAAATGCTGGGCAGTTAATATCTTTGTTAATAAAAATGATATGGGCGTTTACTTAGAAAAGGACAACCTCTTCATTTAAAATATTACATAAAAACAGTCACTATTTACACAACCATTACACACGTTCACAATGAGAGCCTCCCTAAGTAAAACTAATTCGCTTGTTGAAGTCAAGTACAAAGAGGTCAACTCTTGCATACGATTTTGATACCACTTGATGCATTTAATGTGTGCCATTGTTACTCATAACCTTTCAACATACCCCTTGGGAGAAGAAGCTAGCAGCGCACAGACAAGAATGAACTGCTTCCCAGCCTTGGTCCCATATCACAGCTACCCATATTCTTTTAAAACTACTTAATTTACCATGTAAGCCAGAAATTTGTGGAGGAGATCCCCCAATACTTGTATTTTCTAAAAGCTCCTGGGTGATTTTGACAGGTCTTAAGGGTTGACAACCATATTATAAACCTTCCAATAAGGTCAAGTAAGGTCCAAAACACAAGCAAGAATTTTGAGGTGTATTAAAAAGAGGTTAGGCAGATAACTAGCTGTCCAAGTCTAATTAATAGATTCTCATGAGGATTTCATTTGGCGTTTGCTCTTGCCCTTCGAGTCCCAGAAACACAGGAAAAAATACTATTTCTTTAATGGGTAAGAACCAAAAAACTTGCCATCATATTGATTTGAAAAAGAAAGTAGATACAAGTGCAAATTTCATAGTGATCTGAATATATTTATGTTCTCCTGACTTTACAATTATTATTCGATATTTTAACTAAAGAGATAGACAAATTTTACCCTAGACATCACAGGATTTTCTCCTCAAAAATTCACAACATTTCTCATATACCACAATCACAATTATGATTAAATAAAATACCTGATATTCTTCAATGAAGAACTTTGAACATTTTAATCACATTTTGCTATTACCTTGCTAATATCACTAAGTTGGGTAATATTATCTTATTAATGGTGAGATACCTTTTACAGGGGCCTTGGGATACTTATGTCTGGGTTTTCCATATATTATTTGTTTCAAGTCCGTATTCTCAGGAATGTCAAATAGCATGAGATTTAACTACAGCAATTTCTCTTTGACAACCAAAGAAATGTTAGCTGCTTAATATTTCAAATTCAATTACTTTTCCTTCTCATTTTATTTTCTACAACTAAGAGTAAGGCCTACATCACAAAGAATTTGTACTCTTTCTCCTTCAGAGTTAATAACTTGTTGAAAATAGCTTTATTATAGACCTTTGTAAAAATACTAAACAGGCTTAAATTTTTCAGGTATTTAACATTTCAGGGTGTGTCCTTGCACTTGAGAGGAAAATTTTTATTCCTTCTCTTTGTTTGAATACTTATCTGAAAAGGACTTAATTTTATCAGAAATGATTATATTTTATTTTGTCTGGAATTCTGAAATAAGTAGACACTGGTTTATTAAATACCTCTGTTAAAGGAGGTAAGCATGCAAAACAAGTTTTAATTGGCCTTCTACTCTAGGGTCCCAAAAATTAAACCTAGATTCAACCCGCAATTAGAAATTTCATCTCTTTATCAATGTTTATGAGAGTAGTTGTCCAGTGCCTGTGGTAATGTATTTCAGTAGGAAATACAGTTTCTGTTGTTCAAAATAAAATAAGGAATACCAAATACATTCTCACCTAATGGTTCCTAACTTAGTCTGAGAAAATGGGACGTTGAATCTTCCTAAAATATTAGTGTTTTTGTATGGGGTGAAAGGTATGTGACACATTTGCTATGCTTTTAATCAAAGGGCGGAGCCCAACAAAACACAAATATGCAAGAGGTGATATATGCTGGGTGAGGAAGGCAAAAGTAATGTAACTTTTTTTGAACATTTCTGAAAAATATATCTGTACTATGGTAGCTGAGAGAACATGCTTCCTTAAAAGGTACTCTTAAATTCTGAAGTAGTGAATTCTTCAGTATGGGTGAAGCCATCTTGTAATCCCAGCACTCTACGGGTTGAGAGGCAGGAGGATTCCAAGTTTGAGCTCAGCTTGGAAACTTGGTGACTTGGCGAAACCCATCCTCAAAATAGATAAAACTGGCCTGGGGATATAGCTCAGCCTGAAGCCCCTGAGCTCCACCCTCAGTACCGGCAAAATAAGATAAATAGAAAAGTAGGGCTGCTGAGAATTAACAAAATGGCCTCAATATTTCTTTTGTTCAATTATGCTTATATGTAAACAGATGCTTCAATAAATTGTAAAATTAGTGTAAGCAAGACAAAATTGAGAAATTCACACTCTAGAAAGAAAAGCGGTAACAGAGTAATCTCATTCTCTTTTTACAACCAGTTTTCTTCAGTGTTATATGTTTTAAGGAAACAGATAACAGCAGTAATTTTCATACTTTCTTCTACCAACGTACACAAAGTTAGGAAAGTAAGAATCAGGTGTGCCTTCTCATTTATCACAACTGTTTTTCTGCTATTAATATAATGCATATGGCTCAGTTACTCTATCATGTCACGTTAACAGAACTGGATTCTATGTCATGACTATTATTATGTCATCATTATTATTATCTCTCTTTGTACTGGAACAAAATATGACAATGTACTAGGGACAAAAAATTTTTGGAACTTAAACTTTCATTCTCACCTTGATATTACAATAAAGAAAATTTCTTAGCTTTAATTTCCAAAGCAAAAATGCTCTATGTACTGTTAAGGTAAAAGCCAAGTGTCTAACAGCATATAACTACAGGTCCACGTGCCTGATTCAAAGTCCACAGAACAAAAGGCAAATGGCGTACTATTTACATTAGATGAGATCATCTGCAGTCAAAATTAACTCCAGAAATCTGAGTTTCCCAGAAAAGCAAGTAAGTCTCAGCATTTCCTAACCTGCATGAGCAGCACACATCATGATTCAGCCTGTGCTTATTGGCTTTTCGGTACATTTATTTCCTGTTGACTGTAGTTCTATCAATTTTTATTTCCTGTAGTTCTATCAATTCTCAGGGAAAAAAATCCTCTCATAAGAATTATTTAGTAAAATATACACAATTTCTCTAAGACTGAGTTCATTTATTATTGTATTATTGCAGTTCATAATATGAAAGTCAATGAGACAATCTATGTCTATTCTAGATTTTAAAAATCACATAAAAGTACACGCTGGTGAACAAACACACATAACTTCTGGTCCTTTGAAGCCCTGATTTCTTTCCTGTTTAGGCCTTATCTCATAGTAGTGAGGAAAATAAGCTTTAATTAATAAGTATGCATTGCACGGTCAGCTCAAGTCAGAATCAGGACCTAACAACACCTCAGGAGCCTAGAGATCATCTTTCCTTTTGGACGTCATCAAAGAACACTGACATTAATTAGTAAATTTCTATTAAAATGGGTTGAAAGGTAGTGATAGCTTTCAAAAATCTTGCATTCGAAATATATATATATATATACCCAGTCTACTGATAAATCCAAGACTTAACACTGGCCATATAGTGAATGAACATTTACTTTTGCACAAAATATTTTACAAGATAGATTCTGATTTAATAAAGCTTGGTGCATTGAAATCGGTATAGATCTGTAAATACAAACTCAGAAAACCACCTATGTAGAGAGAAAGTGAATTGCATATGTAATATAGGTTGCTTGATCTTGTACTACAGGAAACACTGCCTCATTGCACCACTTCTACTGAATGTTATGTGAAGATTCTTAGGAACCGCATGTCCAGTTTATTGCTCTGATTCTCAAATGTCTGAAATAACCAATTTAATTGCCATACAAAAAAAGTTTCACTGGTAACCAAACAGAAAGTAGTATATGTTAGAAAACAGAGTAAACCACCTTATAGATGGAGTTTTTCATGAGAGTTACTTCCTGTTGAATCATTTTTCCAAGTAAAAACTTCCGTCCTATTGCTGTAGCTTATACAAAAAACTCTTTAGATTGGTTCCTAGAGTTCTAAAGGAAAAGGAATAATTTACAATGCATTTTTGACATTCACTATATTATATAAGCAATTTCTTGGCAGTAGAAGGGAGTATAGCCTTACAACTTACAAGTATTTCATTAGTTCATTTTTCTACAGAAGTCCTTTCTCTTCTTCTGTCTTACTTTTGTGTTTTTAAGATGAGGTCCTGATCAGTAGCCAGGTTGGTTCTGAACTTACTATGTAGCCCAGACTGGTCACAAACTCCTGGTAATCCTCCTGCTTCAGCCTCCCAAGTGCTGAGGTTACAGGCGTGCACCACCACACCTAGCTTATGCGCCGCTGGGGAATCGAACTCAGGTTCTCACACTTGCTAGGCAAACTCTCTAACCACTGCACTTTTCCTCCAGCCTCAACTCTTTCTTCGTCAAGGAATATGAGATAACATTAGTGCTTCCTCTATTCCCTAAGTTGTTGTTTTCAGGAACACCAATCCTTTTTTGGGACACTGTAATAATAAATACTTATTTCTCAAAAATACTTCAGATATAATCAATAGGAATGTACAGAAAATTGCATTTCATGTACCTCCTGCATAGTAAAATAATCGTGATGTGAATATACTGCTTTTAGAAGAAACTTTCTTCCAAGGACTATAAAATTTCCTCTAACTTACCCTAATTCTCTGTAAAGATGAGATAAATTTTTATTTCTCTTTCGTAAGTTGGTAGATCAACTGCTAACACCAGAAGAATCAGGACTGGAAAACTTGGGCAAGTTTCTCATAATACCTAACAGCCTATTTATTTACTCTTATTCCAGACACTTCAATTTCACTTTTTAAAATACAGTAGAGAACCACACAATTTTAGATAATTTTTCTTAGTTCAATTACAGTACTAAATTGTTCAAAATTTGGACCGACACTATTGGAGCTCATCTCCTCCAACTTCCAAATCTTTGAAAATAAAGGAACTATTTCTAGACATCTTAAGTGATTTAAGCCAAGGAAATATTTCAACAGATCTTACCTGATTCTCTGGGCCTTCTGAAGAAGGAGTAACTGCCTTAAAGCCATTTGAGGGCACTTTATAGGGAAAGGGGGCAAGGACCTGGTCTAGATTCAGAAACACAGGGACATCACTGGTTCCACAGACAGGAGCGGACCCGAGGCGTGTATTTGTGCTTTTTGTAAGGGAAAACCTAAATCCCAGGTCTCCTCTCTTGCCTTGGGCAAATAATTATAAACATTCCTTTAATGAAAGGCCTTACAAGATTTGTAGTGTCTTTACCCTGCTGAGTAATATTTATTAGAGGAACAATTCCCAGAGATGAGTGTTGGAAGATGAAATAGAATAAATAAAAGAAAAAAGAGAGAAAGCCAGCTTTATCATTTTTTTTAAACTAGGGAATGCCTAAACAGGAGAAAAATATACAGAGGATATATTTTAAGACTGAATCAAAACATATTTGCAACATTTCATCACATCACATGAATTTCTTAACTATGCTATATGAAAATATACAATTAGTATTCCATGGAGATGGTCTTTCTATATGTGTTGTTGATGAAACTGACATACTAAAGCTTTGGAATCTTGACGGTGCAGATGTGGCGCTGCTGTTTATCCTAGCAAATATTATCAACCACCCATATCCAGTTGGTAATGCTGAACCAAAGAACCTGATCTGTGTTGTGCAGACTCTAACTCGGGGCCATGACCCACTAGACACACAAGGGAAAACTATGACATTGTTGGGAGCATATTTTCACTGTGCGTGTGGTCCTACTACCACTGTTCTGTTTGTGTCCTCCATTACAATAGAGCACCACCTCAGGTACCCAGCACTGTGCCCCGACCTTTCATGTACTTTTGCTTAGGAAAGAGGAACAGGGACTTAACATTTGAACAGGAAACACACAGAAAAAACACTGCAAGACCACTTACAATGTAGACTTATTCTCAGGCTAAAATGAATAATTTTTGAAGGATATTTACTTGCAAAAATGGGAAAACAAAATTTTCTGAGGCAGGAGTTTCCCTAGGAGTTTAAGAACAGGAGCCCCTTCAAGTCCCTTCCTTCCAGACCAGATTCCTTCTGAGATCAGCACGCAGTGGCTTACATCTCTGCTTTAGCTGCTACTTCATTTCACACTTTTACTTTCTTTTGAAAATCCAAATCAGAATCAAACAAAAAGCATTTTCGAATTTTAAACGAAGTTAATGAGGTTAGAATGATTATGAGCAATGCAATTGAGAGGCACACCTGCACCGACAATTGCATCAGAAACGAAAGAGGGTCTTTTTCGTTTGAGAAAAAGTCGCCAGGGTTATGACTATAGCTTAACCTACTTGCATTGAACATTCCACGTTACTTGCCTTTAGAGATTTCTGAATCATGAGAATTCATATGCCACCTTATTTAGATTTTCTAACAGAAAGTAAACATTTGAGTTTCGCAGCTAAAACATCACTAACTTCCTCTGGAAGGGGAAGAAGATCTGAAATTAGAAACATAAAGAAGTGATATCGAAGTTATCATCATTTTACTGGCTGCTTCCAAAAACAACTTTTGGGAGGGAGATTTCTTTCAATATTTACAAAATTACGTTAAAAATTACAAGTACTAGAAAAACAAAAAAGATTATTTTTATTAACATGGAATCAGGAGAGCATATTACAGGTCAGATAATATTGGTGAAAGAAAGAAAAGTATTGATATATCAGATCAAAATATAGAATGGTAAAAAAATTCCCACTTAACACCCATAAGAAATGATAACGTAGCTGGGCAATTGTGGCAGGCTTATCACTCCAAAGTAGAAGACAAAAACCTCTGCTGAGTGCGGTCTACCCACCCCTGAATCACTACAGTCTTTAAACGACCTACAGAAACTATATTACTAATATCTCTAGATTTTAGCAAATGCACTCGGTTCTTTCACTGCAGCATGCCATTTCCCTTGTAAATGGAATATATTTCTCTAGAATAAAATACAATATTGTAAGAGGCATTGCCTCAAGAGGAAGAAAGAATCATTAACGGTATTAGATAAGCAATATACATATCAGGTTACCTCTAGAAACTCCATAAACTATGTGCAGGAAGTGTGCGAACAATTCCCATTGGTGTTGCTTCCATATGCTATTTTCCTTTGACTATAATCAAGACTGAGACGTCTTTTTTTTTTTTTTTTTTTTTGGTTTTAACTAACCAAAAGGTGTTAAAATTCAACTAACCCTTGATTTCTACTAATCGATACATGCTAACAGTTTGAGACTTTTTTACTACTGAATGGAATGCACCACTAGTTACAACTTCTGTATAATTTTAAAGGAATTCTTAAGATTAATCTTCAGATCAATTCATGATCAAGACCACCTGTTTGACCGACTTGATGTCAGTTTTCCGTATTTTTCTCCATGGACCTTTGCCTGTATCTATATGTTCCTCTAAAAGGAACGTAAGTATTTTTCTCGACCCCGAGGCCTGTGAGATAAAGATGATCACCATTGTCCTACAATGACAAACACAGTGTTGCAAATGACCCAAACTTCTCAGGGATGCTTGAGGCAGGTGTGACCTATGATGTGTCTGGTCATAATACAGATTTTTCAATCATTAGATTTTCTAATTGAGACACTAAGTCACTTGACCTAAAAAACAAAGTTATATTACCAAGGTTTGTAAGACAGTACCTTTGACCTATATGCTGTATAACAGAAACCAAGTGTCTTAAGAGTGACAACAATTATCCTCAGACTAATCCCAGAAATAAACTGGAATAATAAATGAGACACTCTATGATTCTAGGAAAGGGTCTGAAGACTGTGTGGCATTTACCAATCAAGCTGTGAGACGGATAAATTATTCAAGTCAATCAGGTCAATTAATGCTGCAAAGCATTTGGCTCGAGTATGTCATGTAACTTGAACCAACTAAGATAAGATGAAGTATAAACCTTCCTTGAAATTATTTTAAACGTTAAGTAATCTAAATATTATGGTCAAAGCAGAATTCAAATTAACCGTTTTCCACAGAAATCAGGCAGCTCTATGATATCATTAGTTACTTTAGGAAATTCTCAGTTAGCACAAATCTATATCAGGCGCTATGATAGACACTAGCTAAGGAAACCCTGGCGGGCAGAATAGACGAAAACAATCCACACCTCCTGTGACTTACATGGTGGGAGAAGAAACGAACAAAACTCCAAGTACAGTGTGTTAAACTGTCACAAATTAATTGGAAGACCATTAGGAGCGAAGGAAATTGGAACAGGGGCTGCCGATTTAGCTCAGGAAAGCTCAGAGGGACTTAGTGAGACATGAAGGAGTCAATCTTGCAGACTCTGGCCTTGTAGAAATCTGGGTAGAGGAAACAAGAACCCCAGTTGCCCTAGGGCAAGAGTCTGTGAGTGTTACGAGGAAGAATGTTTTTGTGGCTGAAAGAGTGAAAACAGGAGGGGCATGGAGAAAATGAAAGTTGGGGTGGAGGAGCAAATTGCTTAGTGCCTTCGGGAACATTGTAAGGGCTGACTTTTACTCTCAAAAGGAAGTCATAGGAGAACTGAGTAGTCTGGGTCTTCTATTCTAATTTACATTTTAAATAGCCCCAGGGAGGGTAGCAAATAGGCCACAGAGGGGACTCAAGATGGCAACCAGCCAGAGGACACTGCAGTAACTCTACTGCAAGAAGACGTGGCTTGACTTTGAATATATTTTGAAAATAAGGATCAATATGATTAGATGAACTTGAGAAGTGAGTGAAAAAAAAAAAAAGAGTGCTGGTGATGGTTTCAGCCTTAACAGTTGGAAGGATAGAGTTCTACTGTGAAATATAAGGAATTGTATAAAAAAGCATAGGCAGTCAGTATTGGTAGTTTAGATTTGTGATATGCATGATTTATCCACGTGGACTTTTCAAGTAGGTTGTTAGTTACCTATAGCTGAAAAACGAAATGTAACCTTGAATGTGAACGTATACCAGGCCTGGTGGCACAGGCCTTTAATACCAGAACTCTAGGATTGAAAGTTTGAGTCTAGTCTGGGCAAATAGCAACTTACTGAACTCTGTCTAAAACTCAAAAGCATGGCTGAATGTCAACCAGTCACAGCAGTGAAGATGGAGCACATTGTTAGGAAGAAAGAAATACCAAGAGAACAGGGGGTCTCGAAAGCCAAGACAGAAAAGTAGTCCACGGAAGAGGAAGTGGCCACCATTTGTGTCAAAAGCTACACATAGATCACTCATAAGAGAGGAGACACGAGAATCAGCAAGTGAACTGGGTTGTTGAATTTAATTACGTTAACTGTCCAGATCACTAGTGACTCTGACAGGGCACAGAGGAGCAAAGCCTCAGGAAAAAATGGGAGGTGAGAAATTGGAGATAGCAAACTCAAATGTAGCCAAGCCATTGCACTGCCGTGTTACCCAGCACTCTGGGATGCTCAAGGGGGAGGGCCTCAGATCCAAGCCCAGCCCGGGCAACCTAGTGGAGACCCTGTCTCAGCATCAAAAATTAAAAAAGGGCTGAAGATGTAGCACATCGTGAGGGCCCTGGGCTCAGTACCCAAACACACACTCATATTATGTCAATGAATCTTCTTGAATGACAGCAAAGAGAGAGATCAATGAGGTAAGCTGTGGCGATCAAGGGCTGGTTAGTCATAACTGTGCAGGTGTCATCGGGGGCTGTGGGTCACCAAGAGGACAGCTTTAACGGAGCATCAAGGAGTGCTTACCGGAAGCCAAGGCCCCCTTACCCATCCACACAACTCCCCAGACTTTCAGAAGAGAAATAAATAGCTGGTGATGGAAAACTGTTATCTCTACCTTTATCAAGATGCTCATCACTAAAAGGACATTTATCGCACCAGTCAAACCTTTCTCATGAACACCTGCTTCAAATTTGTTTGCTGAGTTCTCAAATCACATTGTCCAACAGCTTAAAAATTCCCAATAACCCTTATTAAATATTTTTAGGACTTTGCTTTTTAGGACTTTGCTTTCTAGTAAGAATAAATAAAGGTGCCTTGAAGGAAGAAATGATGTCTTAGGTGGTATTTATTACAATATTTGGAACTACTAAGCCTGTGATATCCAATAAATATTTGATTTTTTAAAGGTCTTATTTTAGACCAATCAACTGTCACCATTTTCTACATGGAAAACAAGTAAAAGTAATGTGATTTTTACGATTACATCAGGCATTTGCTGACTTAACTGACTTAGTGAATTCTGATGAGAATAGCTCTATTCAGGTTTCTTTGAGTTCAGGATGTTAACTCTCATTGCTTTTGATGTAATAAAGTTTCTTTTTTTAGATTTCATATTCAGAATATTATATATGATGGAATGTGGTGATACACAAATAACCTAAATACTCAATAGGAAAACTAAAAAGATGCACTGAATTAGCTTTTTAAGGTAAAATTCATATACCATAATTCATATACCATATTTCTTCAGTATGCTTTCTATATTAGATTTTAATAGAGCTTTACATATTATTAATTCTATATCAATTCTACAGTTCATTGGCTTAAAACAATGATAAAGATTTGTTAACTTACAGTTTCAATGCTAAACGAGTTTGGGAACCTTTATGTGAGCAGTTATGTCAAGGGGTTTCACCAACATGTCATCTGCTGCTGCAATCATTTGAAGCCTGACTAGGACTGCGGACCCCCTTCAAAGGTGGCTCACTGCCACAGTTGCCAAGGTGGCACCAGTGTTGGGATCCAGCTCCTTCCCACATGATCATCTCTGAAATATTCTCAGTGTCCTCATGATTAGAGGCAGAGTGGTGTCCTCCCAAAACAAGCAACATGGGGAGTAAGGAAAAGGCCATGGCTCCTTGATAAACCAACCCCAGAAGTTACACACCAAGCACTTCCATACTACTCTATCGGTTACACAGGCATTTATAACTCAGATGGAGAGAAAATGACCTAAAAGCACAGGTATGTGGGCTCACTGCAGGCCATGGGAGTGGCCGGATGCCATCATCTAGCTTATACTCCCCAGAGGTGCAGGCGGCTTTCACATACAAAATGCACTAACCTCGTCCCAACGCCTCTGAAAGCCTCATTCTACGGGGTCAGCTTGAAGCCCAGAATTTCATCGTGTAAATCAGACCGGGGTACACAGGAAACTTCTCAAATGTGACTTGCTAAGAAGACCCCTTCAGCTTACACTTCCGGTCAGTCTGCGGCTAAAGGGGTTGAAGTGACAACCCACCTGCCCGCCTCCCCACTCCTACCTAATACACGTTCACTGCTTCACAGCAATTTGCACATCCAGCAGGAAAACAAGATGGCTGTTTCCTGGTTAAAACTAAGGACCAAAATGTAACCTCTGGCTTAGCTCAGCCTACAGGGCTGTCATTTCTTTCAAGTCCTTCTTCCTCTTTTTTGAGCAGTTCCTCAGTCTATTTTCTACTTGAGAAATGCTAAGTTCTCATAGTCTTTCTCATTTGGGTCTACCTCGGCCCCTTTTCGTCCATGCTGGTAATATTTAGTCACTATTACCATCTAAAATTTGTAAATCCATAAAGAATCCTATTAAAGTTCATCCTGGAAGACAAAAGCTCACCTACCTACCTCTCTGACACAAGTTCATCTTTACAGTTCTTTGAAAACTGAGAAGAAACAACACCATTACACTTTACAGAAGCCTTTCATCTGATGAAGTGATTCTCTGCCAACACTGCTTTAAATGAATATGTGTCATGTCTACTGCACAGGCCTGTAATCCCCAGCTTTCTGGGGGCTGCAGCAGGAGGGTCACAAGTTTGGGCAACTCGGTGACTTCACAAGACCCTGTCTCAGAGTCAAAAGTGAAAAATATGAGCTGAGAAAGTAGCTCAGAGCAAAGGCCTTGGATTCAATCTCCAGTACTTACAAAAACCTCATAATAATAATTTTAGCTTTATATTGGTTTCCTGGCAGTGCCCCTGGTTTGACTTTAGCCTGGAAGTCACTCCATGTTTCTTCTGCCATCCACAGAGGCTGAGAATGTGGAATATCAGCAAGATTTCAGGTTTTGTAATGGCAGCATTGTACTCCCAAGATCCAAAATATTAGTTATATAATAGTTTACATATGAAGACACAGTAGCTGAAAACAATCTAAATATTTTTATCTCAGAGTTTCTACACTCTGATGTTCAGGAGTGCCACAGCTGGGCACTTTTGCCTTGGAGCTGTTCATATACACACACACAGTGTCAGCTAGAGCTACAGTCTTCTAAAGCCCCTGCAGGTGCAAGATGACCTCATCCCACCTAAGCTCATTCCTGTCATTAGCAAGCCTGCACTAAATATCAGGGAAAGGCCTCATATCCTTCCCGATGGGCCCCTTCACAGGCAACAGCACTGCTTCTGGAACATGAGGACTATCTTACCCACAGTAGCAATCTCAGGAAGTTCAAAATAGAAACTACCATGTTTTTCTTTATAGCCAAACATCAGACGTCTCACAGGTCTCAAACTCGGTTTTCTACTGAGCACGGGCCGGCAGCACCAGCAAGCACAAGTGGAGGGCATCTTCAGAACCTCTTTACAACAACATAGAGGTCTGAAGCATACCTAAGTACTAGTAGTATTACTCTGTCTGTCTGTCTCTCTCTCCCTCCCTCCCTCCCTCTCCCCCCCAGCCCATTTTTCATTCTTTAATTTTGACTCAGGCTCTCACTGAGACCCTAAGTTGCCTTGGCTGATCTTCAACTTGTGTGATCTTCCTGTTTCAGCCTCCCAAAGCACTAGAATTACAGATCTAAGTCACCAGGCCTAGCTAATAGTGTCTTACCAATGATAAAAATTAGTTCCACTCAGAATTTCACACGTAATCAAATGTATTTCGGATCAGCCAGGCCAAGAGTAGCTCAGTATAAAGCACTTGCCTACCACACATCCTGAGTTGGATCCTCAGTACATAGCTAACACAGGGTCTCACTCTATAATCCAAAGACTGATCTCGACGTACAACAGTCCTCCTACTTTAGCCTCCTGACTGCTGGGATTATAGGCTTGTGTCACTGTGCCTGCCCCATTTTTATTTGGAACTGGGGAACTGAATCCAGGACCTTGCGCATGCTAAGCAAACACTCTAACCACTAGGCAACAATTCCTACCCACTCAGTACAGCAATTAAAAAAAGTGAGTTCAATGAAAACATATCACACATAGACACAACCATGTGAGGATGAAGGCGCAAATGAGTTACAAAGCCACAAGCCAAGAGACGCCAGGGACACACAACTACATAAGCAAGGAAAGATTCTCCCAGAGCCCTCCAAGAAGGACCCCCTGCCGCACCCTGACTGTGGCGTTCCGGTCTCCAATAATTTGGGAGAAAAAATTTTAGCAGTTTTTGAGGCACTCAATTCTTAATGATTTTTATAGTAGCCTTAGCAAAGCAGTATGTACATTTAAGTTTTTACCTACTGCTTAATCCAGTTTTCCCCTACAGAATCAATCCATAGCTCACAGAAACTTAATAATTCATATAGTGCTCAATTAAGTCAGCCAAGGAAATAAATAGAAAAACCAGTGTTAGAACTCATGATAGCTCTGCACGTGACCATTATGTCAACACAAATTCATTCCCTACCAGTTGAAATATTCTGTGGGGCTGGGCTGAAAAGTGTTTTTTTTTTTTTTTTTTTTTGACCTGCAGTTCTTATTTTCAAATTGATTATAATCCTGAGAGGAATTATCATGCTTTTAAATCACTTGATGAAACAAATAATTACGATTCAAACTGTGCATAAGAATAGTTACTGAAATAAAGTCCAGATTTCATTACTATTATTTTTTTTTTTGTAAAAAAAGAAAATGTGTACAACCAGAAGTAAATTAGGTTGGGTAAAAATGATTTGAAAAATAATAGTAATTATTTTGTTTTGCAGCCAGCTGCAGATCTTTCTGCAGCATTAGCTAGTAGTAACACTCCCATGCTGTCCAGTGCCGGCCACCTCTCAGACCACGCCGGGCCCAGGCCTGCGCCCAGAGCATTAGCTTATCACACATTCCAGGCAGCCTCAGGCTCCTCTCTGTTCCTATTGTGACAGGCGAGGCCCATTTTCCGAGTAACCCAGTGTCTCACACTGGTTTTTTATTTCCCCATTGGAATTCTGCTGTATTACTTGAAAGTTGTACTTTGCACAATATTGGGCACGGAGAAGGCAGCAATGACTTAAAAGCATACAAATCAAAAACTATGCAATAATCAAAAAACTTTCCAATAAATCTCAGGCTTCGATACACTGAAGGGTCCATGATCCAGGAATTTAAGAATTGCATTACGTATGCAATTTTAGATACTATCTTGACTAATTATTCATACACACACACATATTGTTTGTTCATGCATGATTTCCAAACTCCCTAACACAGTGGATTTATTCCTAACTTCCTGGTGGTTTTTTCCCTGGAGCTTTCTCAGCTTCAAGCACTCTGCATGGAGCAAGCACGCCAGAGAGGCAGGTTGGCGCTGAACCAATCCAACTTGACTAACTCATTTCCTTGCCTTATTGCACAAGAGACCTGCTTAGGTTTCATTCAGGATGACTGTAACTTCTGCATTACCTGGCCAATGGGGAGGCAGGGGGAGGGACCTACAACTTAGGAACAAATCCCCTGCCTGCCATGTTTCAGTGTGCCCATTACTCCTTTCGGGCTTAAGGAGGGAACACACTTCTGCAAGGATGAGACGAAAGCCCATCATGCTCTTCTCCACGCCCCCGTGTGTTTCCTCTGGACAGGCGACTGCGCTCCGTTTACCCATGCCCAGCTCCTATTCCTAAGCCACACTTTCCTATTCCCTGAGTGCTGTCAGCACTCACTAGGCCTTCAGAACATCCTTTGCGTTGCATTTTAGTCTGTGGTCAACATTAAATATTCACTGAGGACAGGAGTCTCCTCTTGAATCTCTCCTTATTCTACCACTCTGCCCACAGCACTCCCCAAGATATAAACGCACCAGCTGCCACTTTGTACCGGTTGTTAATTTTTCATTCTCTGGCTTTCTGTCTCAGCCGGCACCTCCAACCCCACCCAGCCCACAGCTGCTTCTCCTACCACCATAGTACCCCTTCTTGAACATCAGCTTCTCGGGTCCAACTATTTTTTTTCCTCATTCTTCTTACTCTTCATTCCCAAATTGGTACGTTCACAAATACAGTCATTCCTCCTCAAAACACACATGCCACCAATTCTTTCTCATTTCCTGCTTTCCCCTTTTCCCAAACCACCTCTTCAGCTCTAACCGGGTGACTGTGAGAACCTCTTAACTGATCCACCCACTTTCATGTTCGAAGGGTTCCACTTGGTCCCACAAACAAGCGAAGTGATTCTTTAAAACTCCAAATTGGATCTTGTCACTTCCCTATTTTTAACTGTATAACAGGATCCTTAGCCGTTAGAAGAAAATTAAAAATCTCCACCATGGTCTCCCAGACCCAGTGACTGGACCCACACCCTCATCCTCCCTCACCTACTACCGCTTAATCATTACACAGGGATCCGCAGCAGTTTATGAATAAGGCTCTGGAAAAGCACCGAAAACCACTTAGGAAAACACTGGTGGAAGGATGAGGATGGAGCAGAAGCCACACCCTAGAAGGGCCCCAGACATTACAGGCTGGCTTCTTGACTCCATTCTACAGCTAAGGAAAATATCTGTCATTCTTCTTTTTAAAATCTGTTTATTAAAAAAAAAGCTCCAAGACAGTAATTTTTTTCTGCTTATTTTTTACAAAAACATGGGATTTGGTATGGATGACCTAAAGGTAACCTTCCAACTTTTAAATTATTTTGGAAAAAATGAATGGGAACTATATTACTTTTTTTAAAGTAGTCTTTTCATTTGCAATGCTTTAACGTATTTGGCATAGTTTGCTTGTGGCAAGAGGATCATAAATATGCCCAGTGTTTCCCAACAAAGAGGGAAGAAGTAGCTACTTGTTTTGGCCTCAGTATTCTTAAGTAAATTCACTTGAGTAATCAACAGAAATTAACAATTAAAAGAATGAGTGTTCTTTAGCTGATTTATGGTTACTCAACTCCTTAGCCACTGAGAGATTACTGAAGTTTCTCAGGACACATCTCCGTTGAAAGGTCACTTGAGGCAGTCAGTTGCTCATTAATAACAGGTAGGAAAAACTGAATAGCTTATGAGCAACTCTGGAAAATAAAGCTTTTGGGGGGAGAATAATAAGTGAATATGAAAAGAGATATTGAGACTGTTACTAATAACATTCCTCATTGGTACTGCCACCCCCTAGTGACTTTATCAATCAAGGCTTTGGAGACTCTAAGGATTACTGAAGGCACACACAGGCCATTTGCAATGTAGAGGAAAGCACAGTGTAATTACATTTTCTAATTGGCCAAATCACTGTCGCTCTTTTCAGTTAATTTCCTTATTTTCCCAAGACTTTCCAGATTCTCATAAGCTTGCAAATGCGTTGCAGATGGGTAATTAAAGCCTGTATGCTCAAAAACTGTTCACTGTAGTGTGTAAACATCTGGTGACCCTCTCACCTCTAGCATGAATGTAAAAATGAACCATTTCTTGGCAGAAGGCATTCCACAGACACAAAGAAGTCCCCAGTGGGCACACTTCTTTCTTCTCCTCTGTCCTCAGTTTTGATCTTAAGGGCGGAGGATCTCAGGACGGAGCTTTAGACACTAGGCTGCTAAGTGGTATTAATTTCTAATTCAGCTAGCATAACCCCCTAATCAGAGCACCATGCTGTAGACATTTTCAGGACCCCTTCCAATTAGCGAAAGCGTTACCCCTTTGTGTTTTCCCTGTGTCCCCATCCAAATAAACCACCCCTTCACCATTTGCCCCCTTTGTCCACAATTTTATTCCTTGACTTCATGAGACTTGAGGCCAACGTCAGCACTCTCTAACAAAAATCAAACACTAATTGCATTTTATAGGAGTACTGCAAATAGTAACAACTTTTATACTCATCAGATACTTGGAATGTACCAGAAGAGAAACTCCCTCTCACTAGGCATCTTATAGGAGATTGAAGGAGGAGGATCACAAGTTCAAGCTCAGCTTGGGCAACTAGGTGACTTAGTGAGATCCTGTCTCAAACAATAGAAAGGAATTAAGGACGAAACTCAATGTGAAGTCCCTGGGTTTAATGCCTCCCACAAAAAAAAAAAAAAAAAAAAAAAAGGCTTCCTACAGTTGCAGGCAGCTTAGGACCATATGCAAAGGTTCCTTCGCTTATCAGTGACAAAAATCAAAGAGGGTCAGTTATTTGGGGAGGAAAAAGACTAAAGTTACCTCCATGGAGCTGGAAAGGCACATCTGATTTCCGGTGATCTCACGAGGTGCAGGTGTACAAGGGTCTTTCATAACAAGGACCAGTAGGGACAGGAAATACAATGACATAACAGATATAACCAGGCTTATTTCCTCTCTTCCTGGACTCCAAATTCTCCTTCCCTGTCTGATGGAATCAACCTGAACTTGGACAATCTGGTGCCGGCATCTGCTCACTGTCCAATCACAGGGCAGGAAGAGAGGTGGGGCTGGTGGTTTATGCCCTAATCCTGGGGAAATATTTTACTTATATTTGTCGTACTGAGGATTCACCTGAGGCCTTCACCCCTTTTTTATGTCTCTTTTGGGACAGGGTCTCATTAAGTTGCCCAGGCTAGGTTTGAACTTCTTATCCTCCTGCCTCAGAATTGGGATTACTAAAGGCACATGCCACTATAACTGATCGAAAAACCAAAAAACTTAACTTTTAAAGTTCCGTATCACCATGCCAGTTACCCAAATGTCTTTTGTTGTTAAATTAAGGACAATGTAAAAATAATCGTTTATTTCTACAAAGATATTTTTCAAGAGCAATGAATGTATTATAAAGCTTTTAAAATTCTAGATTGCACATTGAGATTTTCATTTGGATAATGAGAATACTGTCTCAGTGGCTGTGGCTCAAACATTTGTACAACTGGGATGGAACAGAATAAAACAGAACACAGATAAGGAAAATCCTAACTTAAAAATTGTACTTAAAACAAATGACACCATGAAAGTTTCCCAAGGTTATCCATCTAGGCTGCACTTCCTGGGCACCCCGAATGCTGGAAAGATACTGTAATTCTGTAAACTAGCTTAATTGGAAACAAAAAACCCCTTAAGATAAACAGACTCAGAGAGCTAAAGAACATTGTAGGCAAAACATCTTAACCAAGCAAAATAAAAGGAACAACAGATAGTGTCCTACATCTTCCTATAAACTGGGCCACGCCCTCGTCAGTACAAGAAGCCCTTATCTTTCTCCTGTGGGTAGGCCATCATTTTTGTCCCGTAAACTATTCCCAACTTTGTACACACTCACAAGTTCCACAAGTTTCCACTCCTAAAAGCACCTCAGCCTCGCCAGCTCCTGACTAGAATGCACTTTTCCCCTCTATTTGTTTGAGTGTCCACTGTTCAAATTCTATTTAATCTCTTCATGTTTCTTCCGACGGGTCCTGAAAGTCGTTTGCTTTCTCAGTACGGGGACAGAACCCAAGCTCCACGTGTGCTCCACGTCCAGCACACATTTCGGTTTAATTTTGAGGCAGGATGTTACTAAGTTGTAACACTGCCCAGGCTGGGCTGACACAGAATTCTTTTTCTGTGACTGAAGTTAGTGACCCTGCAACCTGTCCCATAGGTGAGGCGAGTCACGGTTTCCCATCTCTGCTCTGGGGCCTCCTTGAACCCTGTCTCATGATGCATTTGTACAACTGGGTGCCTTGGCTTAAGCAAAAGACATTATTAAAAGGTCCAACTTGGTAAGACTTAAAATATTAAGAAAAAAATGTGGATCCCACTCACATTGAGGAAGTCCTGCCTGTCCTTCATACAGACGTCTTGCTCCTTTCCTTCTGGCAATGTCTTGGATCCTGTATTTCTCCAAGGCCTTGTGCATGTGATCTCCATGCTGGGGGGGAAAAAAAGCAGCCCCTCTGATGGGTGCCAGCTGCTCAGAATTCCCAGTTCTTCCTGTTTCTACAAAAACAACTTCTACTTTTTTTTTTAAGTCATGAATTCCCTAAGAAAAGCCATTGGAGGAGGAGGCCAAAAAGTGACTTTGTTCTCCATGCAAATTACAATGGCAAAGTAAAGGAGGAAGAAAAGATAAGGACAGCTAACACAGTCATTATTGGCGGGGACCTCTGCATTATCCACAAGGCAGACGCCAGGCTGCCTGTCCTGGTAAGAGCGTTCACATCGGTTGTCTCCAGCCACCAATGGCACCTGTTCCCCTTGTCTCCTACCCAGTATCACAATAGCAGACAGCATATTTGTGAATCATCTGTATATTATTTAATCCTTGGCATGCAGTCACTGTCAACTTGGGTTACAACTGCTTGTTGTTTCTATTGTATTGCAGTGAATAATTAAATCTGCACCTCTCTTTGTAGGATCTAGAAATAGGATGAAAAGAAGCTGTATAAAAGAGCAAGCATCAGAACTGCTGGGGAGAGAACCAACTCCCTTAATCCCAGCACTCTTGGAGGCATAGGCTGTATTGAAGACTGAGCAAGGCCCGGTCAACTCAGTGATTTAACAAGAATCTGTCCCAAAATTAAAAATAAAAAGAGGCTGAGGATGTACCTTGATGAAAAGGCCCTGAGTTCAATCCCTGGCACTGTGAATATAGAAAATGTAAACACAAGAATGTTGTGCTTTCCTATAGTTTCTGGATTATCAAATTCATTTGACATCCATTAAAGGAATTCAGCTCATACTAATACATAGATTGTCCTTATTTATATTTTGTTATGCTAATTATTATTATTGCTATTTTTTTTTTTTTACCCCACAGCTCTCTTGAAAGACTGCTAGCCTCTCCCAGGATATGCATTTCTTCCTGCCCAATTAAAAATAAATACAACAAAGGAAATAGGATCAACTCACTGCTCGGCTGGCTTACCACCCAGAGGTGGAAGGCAGCAGGGTCAGAGAGCCTGGGCTACTATTTTAGAAGAAAAGGAAACAGGGCCTACACAACCACCCTCCCGTGACCTGTGGTTTGAGAAACACAGCTCTGCACAGTTCCCACACCACAGCTGCTTCTCTGCATCGCCAGCATCCAGGACAGGAAGTGAGATGGTACATAGGGTGCAATTTATAGGGCTCGTTCTCTTCACAAGTGAAATAGAATCTCCAGGCTCTTAAATTCCTTTTGTGAGACATCTGAACTCACTTGTTCAAAGGAACTCTCTGCCTAGGGAAAGAGAGCTATCACATCTGAAGGGCTAAAGAGATTTTAGAAGTATTGTGGAAACACTTAAGTAGCTACTGGATTTTAATAAATGGGCTTGAAAATTTAGAGATGTGTCCATCCACTTAGTACTCAGAAACAGATCGAAACGTGATCTGAAAATAATATCCCCACTCACATGAAGACCACATGCTTCTTCTGAGGGCTGTTAAAGATATAGCATCAGAAACAGGTTTACATTCCAGCCACATTGGTAATAGGAACAAAAATTAAAGGGGCTGTGCCTCTGCCGGCCATATCTGAGTACTGAAAGATAAAATGGGAAAATAGGAAACTTAAGTTTGAGCACACAAGCACCTTTTCTATTCTGAATGTTGTAACTACGACTATTCAAGTAAGATTTTACAGCAAATCTTGCTCTGCCACTGTTATCAGACTTTGACAATCTTGCAAAATTCCAATGTGGAATTACTGCTCTGTGGCTAAATGCTGGTTTTCGTTTTAAAGGAGTCCAAGCGCGGGGGCCTGGTGGCTGGCCGGCCAGCTCCCCCCGCGTGTGAGGCTGGTGTTGGTGTGTCCACACACAATCCTTTCGAATGAGGTGAAAATTTAAGCTTCTATTTGGTGCCTGATGGAAACGTGCCCAAGAAGAATATATTCGAGAATCATCTGCCCGCCTGCTGGCACAGGTCTGTCATGCCAGCACTTAGGGGAGGGGTAGCTGACGTAAGAGGACCCCAAGTTTGAGTTCAGCCTGAGCAACGCCAGTCTCAAAGGCAAAAATTAAAAAAAAAAAACAGTAGGGTTTAGCTCAATGCAAAGGCCCTGGGCCCAGTGCTCTGAATGCAATACATAATAGTCACACTCAAGTTGCGGAGTTGGGGCACGCGTGTGCACAACGCATTTTAATCTTTTCCAGTGCCCCATCCCCCGCCCCATCCGCTCTCCAACTTTCCCCAGATCCCTTTACAAGGACTTTCACTGGCTCCCCTCAGCCTGTCTTAAGTGGGTGGGTCAATTTTCCAAACAGCCACCAGAGGGCGCAAAAGCACAAGGTTTGTCTCAAACCTGACCCTTCCGTGGTTTGTATGTTTTTCGTAATCCATCCAATGATATTCAATTAGACGCTATATTTTCACTTTTAGATTACAAACTATTCAATACGTACAATGTCAAACTTTTTAGTCATACACTTCTTTGTTAGTGATTTCAATAAGATCAAAATTTCAGTTTGTTTTTACTTACCTCTACTATTACATCATGCATTTTACAGACTTTCATTCCTTTTGCGTGTATGTTAATGTATCACTTCAAATATGCCATCTACATTTTTTTCCACAGGAAATTATTATTCTTAACATCCCTAAACTCATGGCTACCACCAGTACCTCCCCAGCTATCTTATGGTAAAAACGGAATGTTGAGGCGAGACGGGAAAGTGCACTGACTTGAGGTACACAAAAGGAAAACTTTCGGCTTGCATTTTCTTGTTATTTCAACTAAATGTCTCTTTACAGCGTGCTGTGCATCTGAAAAGAAAACTTTAAACGTTCGTATCTGGTAAAAGACAAAATATCTGCACAGTCTGAAGAGAGTCCAGAGAACAAAACTCCTCTGTTTAAAATGATATCTGCATCACTGGGCTATTTACTGCCCCCTGCCTCAGTTCATCACGGGTGGGTCGGTGGGTGGGGGGTGGAGGGGGCTGGGGTGTGTGTGTGTGTGTGTGTGTGTGTGCTAGTTACTGCCCGCTGCCCCAGTTCATCACGGGTGTGTGTGTGTGTGTGTGTGTGTGTGTGTGTGTGTCTATGTGTGTGAATTGAACCCCAGGCCTTCATAATGACCTACATATCTTGCACACGTTTTATTATGACTCTGAAATAGGGTCTCCCTAAGTTATCAAACTGCTCAGGCTGAGGTAGAATTTGAGATCTTCCTGCCTTGGCCCCTCAGTGCGCTTGGGGTTACAGGCCTGTACCCACATACGCAAACTGTGCTTTAATTTTTAAAATATAATATTAATCTTGCCACAAGAGTCACACGAGTGCACAAATTCTTAAAGACATTAAAGAAGAACATGATGAATAGAGGTAATCCTAAAGATAATTCATAAATTATAAATTTTGAAAGCAGAATGCAACCTGATATGTCACCTGCTGCTTATTAATTCTAGAATTAGATTTCTAAGACACACGGCTTGTTAGCTGACTATGTAAAAGCTGGATGATTTCCATAGTGCCTTTAGCTGGAATTCCTTTTTGGGTAATAAAGAAAATTTCCAGTTCTGGCTTCTTCCTGGCCTTTCTCTTCCAACCTCATGTCTCAGTCTTAAAGAACTCAGGAATTCCCAAATGTTCTCCCTGGGGAGCTCTATCTACCATTTACATAGCAAAGAAAAACAATTTATAATACAATTAATAACATTCATTGTACAGCCTGTGCTCTGGCCACGCACCACAGTGCTTTAGATACATACGCCAATCTTCTACACCCTGACAGAGTGTGCAGAGGTGTGAGTGAGTCTGAGCGTGTGGTCTGCAACTCAGGGGAAACTGAGCTCAGCCTGAGCAGTTGGTGAAAGACAGTGGGTTTTTTAGAGGGGCATGCTGTGTGTAATTTCAAAGTTTATGAGTCGGAATTGCCCTGGTGCCTTCTGTTCCCTGCCACCGTGGATTTTGTTCTACAGCACCAGAATGCTGCCAATATCGACCCTGAGGATGCATCTTCCATCCCACCACCTTCGCTCTTTGCTTTTGTTCCCAGGAGTCTACGCTGCTGCTGCAGGTCTGTCAGGTAGGGAACACTGAGGTGTCCATCTCCCTTCACAGAGGGCAACTCCTAGAAGGGGCAGAGGGGGAGGGACTCATTTTCATGTCTTACTCTCCTGGAATGATGCCTGTCACCTTGGAAAGGATTTATACATGAGGGTAGTCCTGTTTGTCAACTGAACTCGCAAAAAAAAAGCTAGTGTCCCTCACATCTTAGGTATACATGAAATTTTGAAACACAAAGTTCACTGTCTAAAACATTTCTCATAAATGTACTAGATGCATGTTTCTCTTTTTCAAAAACCTGCAGATCATTATTTGTAAATATGCAGACACGATATGTGCGTTATGTTTTGTGTGATTCTTCTGTATATATGCATTTAATAT
The DNA here is from genome assembly GCA_004027205.1 of Ctenodactylus gundi. Taxonomy (NCBI): domain Eukaryota; kingdom Metazoa; phylum Chordata; class Mammalia; order Rodentia; family Ctenodactylidae; genus Ctenodactylus; species Ctenodactylus gundi. The sequence goes on along the minus strand of PVKB01006387.1, from coordinate 680 downwards.
TTACACAGAGGAGGAATACACAAACTTCAGGTGGCACCGCCTGAATGTATCTGTGCTGTCCTGTAGGTGGCGTGCTCTCCCACTGGGGCCCTGCCTGGCTTTAGTCTCAGGCAGCTAACTGGAGTCTTTGCTCCATCCCTCCAGGCACTCCACTTCTGGAAGAAAGGTGGCGCTCCTACCTCTCCAGCTTGAGCCCCACAGGACACACACACACACACACACACCCACACACACACCCACACACCCACACACCCACACACACACACCCACCCACCCACCCAGGATCTTTCTTTAAATTCTTCCCGGTCCAAGGGACAGCAGCTCGTCCTTCCTAAGGAGCCACACAACCCATCCTAGGCCCATATCTGAACTGGCTGAAGTTAATAATTTACAAATACTTTGCTGCTATATTACAAGGGACACTTGCACTCATCATAAAGACTTCTACCCTGAGCTAAAGAGCTAAGTTTTATATAGATTTTATATGTTGAGAAGTAAGCATCACGGAAAAGGGTTTTTTTGTTTGTTTGTTTGTTTTTTGAGACAAGGTCTCACTCTTTAGTCCAGGCTGGTCCCTAACTCACTATGCAGTCCAGGCTGGCTCGAAACTCAAGGCGTTCTTCCTGCTACAGCCTTGCTGGGATTACCATGTGTACCACTACACCCAGCTAATTTTCATG
>PVKB01006386.1:0-64861 GCA_004027205.1 Ctenodactylus gundi | reverse complement strand
AAATTCTTGGAAATGATAAACAAATGCAGCCCATCGCAGGGTGCAGAATCAATGCTAAAAAAATCAATAGTTTTTCTCTATACCAACAATGAACTCACTGAGAAAGAGCTCAGAAGAATAATCTCATTCTCAATATCTCAGTAAAAAGCTAAATGCCTAGGAGTATACCTAACCAAGGAAGTGAAGGACCTATGTAAAATATAAAAAAATGCTACGTAACACTAAAGAAAGAAGTTGTAGATGACATCAGAAAATGGAAAGATATCCCTTATTCTTGGATAGGCAGAATTAATATAATCAAAATTATTATACTGCCAAAACTGATGTGCAGATTCAATGCAACTCCTATCAAAATACCAGCAAGTCTTTCACAGGACTTGAAAAAATAATCCTTAAATTCATATGGAATCAAAGGAGGCCTATAATAGCCAAAGCAATCTTAAGTAACAAGACTAAGGCAGGAGGCAATACAATTCCAGACCTCAAGTTATACTATAAAGCAATAGTTCTAAAAATGATATGGTACTGGCACAAAAATAGACAGATAGATCAGAGGAAAAGAATTGAGGATGCAGAGACAAACTCAGATACCTTCAGCTATTCGATAAAGAAGCCAAAAGCATACACTGAAAAAAGAACAGCCTCTTCAACAAATGGTGCTGGGAAATTGCACATCCACATGCAGAAGAATAAATATAGACACATATCTGTCACCATGCACCAAAATCAAATCAAAGTGGATCAAAGACCTAGATATTAAAACTGAAACACTGAGCCTTCTGGAAGACAAATTAGGCAAATATCTAAAAGAGAAAGGTGTAGGCAAAGATTTTCTTAATAAAGCACCAAAAGCAAAAGAAATAGCTCCCATTATTAACAAATGGAGTTATGTCAAATTAAAAAGCTTCTGCACAGCAAAGGAAATTATCAACGTTGTAAAAAGAGAACCAACAGACTGGGAAAAACTTCCACCACGAACACATCAGATAGGAGGCTCATAACCAGAATTGCAGGGGACTGAAGAAAGGAAGCCCCTCAAAATCAAGGACCCTATTGAAAAAAAGGGCAAAGGAAATGAAGAGGCAGTTCACTGATGAAGAAGTTCAAATGGCCAATAAATACATGAAAAGATGTTCAACATCCTTAGCCATAAGAGAGATGCAAATCAAAGCATCACTAAGATATCATCTAATTTCAGAAAAATTGGCCTATATCAAGAACAAAAACAGCAATCAGTGCTGGCGATGCTGTGGGGAAAAAGGAACCCTCCTGCACTGCTGGTGGGAATGTAAACTGGTACAACCACTATGGAAAGCAGTATGGAAGTCTCTCAAAAGACTGGAAATAAATATTCCCTTTGATCCAGTGATACCTCTTCTGCGAATTTTCCCAAAAGAGTTAAAAACAACATATAACAGAGATACATGTATACCTATGTTCACAGCAGCACAACTAACAATAGCTAAAATGTGGAAGACACCAAAATACCCATCAACAGACCAATGGGTACATCAATTGTGGTATTTATACACAATGGAATACTACGCATCTATAAGGACAGATAAGTTGGAGGCTTTTGGAGGTAAGTGGAGGCAACTTGAGACCATCATGCTTAGTGAAGTGAGTCAGAACATCAAATGGTTTCTCTCACATAAGAAACCCAGATCACAATTATTTCATAGAGCTTAATGTGGGGAATATTGGGAACTTGAGGGGTGGGGTGGGAGTGGGAGGGTCAAAAAGAGAGAAGGGAAGGATTTGTAACTTTGCCACAATATACTATGTGCACAAAATACTCAAGATCAATGTAAACTTTATGTATTGCACTTATACCTATCAATAAAATAGGGGAAAATAATTATTTTAAAAATCTGCATTTAGGAAAAATATACAACATCTTGCTTTCTAATCTCACAAACAACTGACTGCACAGAACAAGTGGAAATTTATCACATATTGTTACTAAGGTTTGATGCACCGGCTTCTACTGAACATGCCTACCCCTCGTTCAGATAGCTCTCTTTAGCAATCTTCACATGCTTTTTGATTGTGCTGCATAGATATCTCTCTCTCTCTCTCTCTGTATTCTCTCTCTTGCACTCTCTTTTTCTCCCTCCCTCCCTCTCTCTGACTCCTTCCTTTTGTCCCTTTATGGTTCTGGAGATTGAACCCAGGACCTTTTCACTGTTGCCTCTCTCTCTCTCTCTCTCTCTCTCTCTCTCTCTCTCTCTCTCTCTCTCTCTCTCTCTTGTTGTTGTTGTTATTTTGAGACAAGATCTTGCCATTTTAGCTGGGTTGGTTCAAACTAGCCATCCTCCTGCCGCAGCCTTCCACACTGCTGGATTACAGGTGTGCATCACCATGCATAGCCAGGCATAACTTCTTCACCTGGGCTACTTGCCTACTTTATTCATTTATTTATTTTGAGACAGGTTCTCCTTGTGTGATCCTGGCTGGCCTTGAACTAACCATAGTCAACCTTAGCTTCCTAAATGTGGTGGCTGTTATCTTTTGTTCCTCTTCTTTGTGTAGCTATGACATCGTTAAAGTGTAAGCACAGAGATGACCTGAAAACAGCAATTTTGTCATCTCTGAGCAGAGGCCACTCTTAAACAAAAGGGCTGCCTAAAGATCACAGCCACGCACCCCCCATGGCTTGTCATTCCAAGGGGCACATTGCAGCACTCAGCATGGTTGACCACAAACTCTGCTGCTGCTCTTTTGTTACACTGAGATCTTTTGTCTTACTAGAGCTCTGCTCGTCCTTACCTGGGTTATTTTTCTATATTATCTTTCATGTCCTAACTCCAGAAATAAAAAAACAATTCTTCCATCCTGGATTATGTGCCAGGCACTGTAGCAAGTGAGCCCTTTGTAAACTTACTCTCCCAATGACTGAACAAGAGAGGTTTTATTAAATAATCTTTTATGCAGATGAAAAAAAAAACGTTGAAACTCGGAAAACTTAAATTTCTCATCCAAAGTGTCACATTGTGTCACAATTGTACTTTGCTTTTCCAGACACCATACTTCTGGTCTTCTGTCTTAGCCACTTACACTTCTCTGATCTTCTTTTCTGTATCCAGGACCTCTATTCATCCATATGTGTTGAGAAAACTCTGACCTATCCATCTCCAGTCTTACCTTTCTCCTGTGCTCCAAGCTCAATTTCCAAATAGTTATCAGAAACTTTCATTCAAACATCCCACAGCACCGTGAGATTCAAATACGCAAGGCCGGCTGGAAGTAATGAATTCCTGTAACCCCATCTACTCTGGAGGCTGAAGCAGGAGGATTGCAATGTACTAGGAGAAACTTTAAGCTGTTATGTTCCAAATCACTGGTAATCTAATACCAATGAGAAGTTAAGGCAAAGGAATTCTGAAAGTATAGTGGTGAGAATGTACATTTATTATTTATCTGGCTGATATTTATTGAGAACCTGCTATGAATCAGCAGACATTCTTTTAAAATCAGGGCATCAGGAGCTGGAGGACATGACACAGTGGTTACGTTTTCCCAGTAAGCACAAAGACCTGAGTTTGGTTCCGCAACACCACATAAACAGGTGTGTTGGCTCACACCTGTAATTCCAGCACTAGGGAGGCTGAGACGGGAGCATTGCTATAAGTTCTGTGCCCGTTTGGGCCCCATAGCGAGTTCAGGACCAGCCTGAACTATAGTCTCAAAAAAAATCGGGCTTCAGACTTGCAAAGATAGGTAAAATTCTTGCCACCATGAAATTCATATTTCTATAAAAAGAAAATAATAAAAGAAATAAGTCAACACACAACATAGTGTCAGACAACAGGTATATGACGGTGAGAATTCACGCCTGCCATGACGAGGACAGCTGCTCAGTTTAGGCGGCACTGGACGCGAGTCCATCAGGACAACCTGAGGTCTCCATGGCTCAGGATGGGGTAGGCTTAAGGGCTGCCTTGCCTAAGAAGCAGCCGGCCCAGGGAGGGGCCTGGAAGTAGGCACCCCGGGGCCTGTCCAGGGGACTCACTCAGTGGCCTAGAGTAAGATGCTCAGTCTCTAGATCCTGACAAGAGAAATTCACAGAAGAGTTCACATTCCTAAGAGACTATAATGTCACTGTGGATCTGATAGGAAGTGGCACTCGGGCGGTAACATGGATGTCGGGGAGCAGTTATAAGTACAGAGGGAGCTTTGCCCACTGCTGTTCACAGCCAGCTCTGCAGCCCTGCTCCTAACAGGCCGTGTCCTGGTATCTGCCTATGGCACAGGGAGCTGGGGGTTCCTGTCCTAAAGGATAGCTTCTTTTTTTCTCCTATTAGTTTTATAGTTTCACATCCTAGATTTAAATTGCTATCCCATCTGGAGTTGATTTTTGTATATGGAAAGGGATAGAGCCCAGTTTCATTCTACATGTAGATATCAAGTTTTTACAGCATCATTTATTTAAAAATACAACTGTCCTTTTCCTGATGCATGTAACAGTAATTCTATTCACATAAGTTAGAAATATTATGTTCCTTGACTTATTTTTTAAGACAAAGTCTTGCTATGTAGTCAGGCTGGTCTTGAACTAACAATCTTCCTTCGCTTTGTCTCTCGGAATTTTAATTGCTAATATCAATGTTACAAAATCATATTAATGCTTATTACCAAGAAGAGGGCAAATTAAATCAGTAAAACATATAAACTAGAAAATATTTAAAAATAAATTTCATCTTATTTTTTCCAGATCCCTATGCTTAAGAGAAAGATGGTAAGCAAGCCTCATCCAAGACAAGGCTTTTACCTAATGATGGGATCAAAATCAGCTATCATGCATGTGAAATAAACACTTCTCAAGTGCTCAAGGACCTTAATATGTTTACTCAGATCCCTTTAGGTCTTTTAATTATCCTTGAAGTATGTTTAGACAGGATCAGTTTAGACAACTTTGTGTTCACCACTACTTTATCCCATAGTCTATCCTAATTCTTATATGTGACTTGCAATTTTAGATACCTTTCCTGCAGTAAGCAAGAAAGAACTTGATAGCTGAATGAAAAAGCTAAAAATAAACATAATATGACCTGGATACAGTCCCATAATTCAGCCAAGGATTCCCCCTAAATGTGACCTGCTTCAAAAGGAGAAATGCTAGCTTATTGCATATTTTCCTAATGTTCTGCTTATGTGAAGTGCCAAGTTACTGCTTTAAGTACAAAAAGGAAAATAATTAAAGCTTGATTATTTAAATACACTAAAAATAATCACATGCTGATCCTTTGACTCCAGGACGCTGCGGTTGTGTTCTCCATCTGGAATATTCTTATCATGTCTTGGGTGGTTCATGTCTTTCAGGTCTCAGATCAGATGTCATCCTCTCAGAGACACTGGCCCTGATCCTGCCTAAAAATTCACACACCTACTCCACACTCCATCTCCACAGGCATACTTTATTTTTCTGTAAAGTATGTAAAATGACCACCCAACATGTAATCTTTACTTTCTTATCTTCTTTCATCAGACAGCAAAGGGAACTGTCTTGATGGTGATGAGGAAGTAGTTACTCAATTATTTGTTGACTGACAGAATTAAGGTCACAAAAATATTAAAATTTTTTCTATTTAAACACCAAATGACTTTTTTCTTCTATTAATTAATTTTTCTGGTAATGGAGATTGAGTCCAGGGCCTTCACTCTGAGCATTTTCAGTTCATTTCCATTTTTAATTTTATGACAACGTCTCATTAAGTCATTAAACTAGCAACTGTCCTGCCTCTGCCTCCCACAGTTCTGGAATTAAAGGCCAGGGCTACTGAACCCAGCAATTATTTTCTTCAGTTTAGAAAGTGAAAAATTTCTGATAACACATGCACACACACACACACACACACACACACACACACACACACACACCCTCAGTAAAGACAAAAAGAATACCAAAACCTCTAAATCTCTATGGTAGAATCTAGGGATTTCATAAAGGAGCTTCTGGACATCTCCGTGTCACTCATAAAGAGCGCTTAATTACTGTTGAACTGCTGAATTCAGTCAACTCAGTGCAAGAAATCAGTCACAGTAGTTAAGAAAACAAGTAGTTGCTTGGTTATGTTTTTCACCATTTACTTGGCTCCAGGTCAGGACACATTTCCATCTCTCATGGGAAAACCCAGTAGCTCAAAGTTGGCTTTCTTCTGGGGCTCTCGGGTTCTCGTCGTTTTCTCCTTCTCTTCCTCTTTTTTCTTTTGGTTCTTCAGTATTTAATTATGAGTTTCATGATTTTAAGTAAGATTTATATCCGAGATGGTGTTGTACACCTGTAATCCCAGCACTGGGAGGCTGAGGCAGCAGGGTTGTGGTGAGTTCAAGGCCAGCCTGGGCCATGTTGTGAGCTCAGGGCCAGCGTAGACTACAGAGCAAGACCCTGTCTCAAACAAAACAAAACAAAAACACAGTGACGATACTAAAAGAGGTGTGTATGTGTGTATCCACCTTATATTCCAGTTTATATTCTTAAAATCTTTAAGCTTTTAAGAAAGATTAGTTAACCACGCACCGCTAAAATTTTCTCCTGTTACTTTCTAGAAGCTTTATGGTTTTGTGTTTTACATTTAGACTCCTGGTCTGTTTAGAGATCATGTTTGCGAAGTGAATTAAGTCTGTGTCTAGACTCTTCTTTTGCATAGGGATGTCCCATAGCCCCATCACCACTTTGTGGACACTGTGCTGCCTTAGCTCCTTTAGACAAAGTCATGTGACTGTGTTTACCTGGGTCTATTTCTGGGCTCTCTATCTGTTTGCTTCCATTGGTCTGCCTAACCTTCTGTCAGTATTGCTGTTTTGATTACTGTGTCTTTAGAGCAAGTCTTAACAGCATTTAATGTAAATCCTCCATAGAAGGAGATTTTATAAACTTAGGTAGTCAGAGTCTTTTTCTATCCTAAAATCAAGTCTAAAATATTTAGTAGGGTCTCCAGGTCACTCTGCCAGCCTCTCCTTTTTGGACCCTGACTCTTCTGTCTTCTCACTGTTTAATCCTTAGGCCTAGGAATCTGCCTTTGCTTCTCTAAATGCTCAAGGTCCTGTACACCTCTGGCTTCCACACATGCTGTTTCATTGTAGAGAATATTCTTGACAACACCCCTCCCTTCCTGTCCCTGCTGTCCCTACCAATCTACACCTTTTTTAATCCTCTGAGCGTCAGTCTAGGAATAAGCTTCCATGCCTCTCCTGGCTTGGTCAAGCCCCCAGGTCACATGCCACTGCTGTGTCTCACCTACATTCTGGTGTATGGCAGGTGGTATAGCTTCTCTGTATAGCTTCTTCACATCACAATGCCACTGTTAGACCATGAGTCTACAGAGACCTAGGACCTCGTCACCTTGCTTGCTTTGGTCTTCTCGATGCAATACCAGGTGGATGGCAATGTTATTAGGCACTAGTGAAAGGTGCAGCCATTGGAGCCTCCTGCCCATGTGAACACAATCATGTGTGCATGTGAACAGCAAAATATGTATCAATTTGACCTGTCAGTCTTTTCAATACCAGAATTCATTCTCAAAGATAGAATTCACATAGACTCACTTTACATACTTCACTAGTAATGAGATAACAAGGAAGATATTTTACTCTGGGTTTTTTGTTTATATGATAATTACAGCTGTAACAAAAACACAGACAATTTCGCTTTGAAATAAGTATTCTGCCAGAAGACTATTATTTCCAATAATAACTCTATTATAATTAGACATGTTAGGGTCCTTAGAAAAAGGTCATAAGGAACTCACCAGACACTCTCTGCTAATTCTATAAGAAACAAGGTTCCATCCAGCTGTTACTTAGAAAGTATTTTTGCCTCTAGAAACAGAATAAGACACCAGTGGTGGGCCTGATTTTCCTTATTCTATCTCTACTTTGTTCTGTAATAACTTCTATATAGTTTTTGTGGATAACTTTTTTTTTCTTGGATAAGGTCTCACTCTGTAGTCCAGGTTTGTCCTGAACTACTCTGTAGCCCAGGCTGGCCTCAAACTCATAGCTGTCCCTCTGCCTCAGCCTCCTAAGTGTTGGGATCACAATTGTGCTTCACTATGCCCAGCTTTGTAGATAATTCTTCATAAGTAAACTGATATTTGGAACATGGGTGGCACGACTGGCTTTAACTTTTCAAAATGAGAATTAAACTTTATTTGGTATAACATTAAAAGCAGCTTTAAAGTAAAAGTTAATTTTTATTGTAAATAACTTTTTGATCTATGGATTCGAAAAAGGCTCAGCCAGACAATCTTCTAAAATTATTCTTGGAATGGAATATATTCTACTGGAGTTCAGATCTCATAAAACCCTACAAATTAGCTAAGAATATGGTCCAATAATACGTGGCCTTTTTAAGAGTTATCTTTAACAAGAGAATTTTATGTAAAAACTTTAACTTAGCAACAATCCAAATAGCTTCCAATTGTTTCTCTATCATTTGAGATGAAGATGGATTGGCTTTTAGTAAAATATAGTTATTTGTTTATTCCTCAAATTTAAAAAAATAAAACTGTCCCAACCCCACTTCAATGTGTTAAGGCTGAGGAGCGTCACAAGTTTGAGCCTATGCTGGGCAATTTGGTGACTTAGTGAGACCCTGTCTCAAAGCCAATCATTAAAAAGGGCTGGGAATATAGATCAGTGTGACAGCCAAAGGCTTAATCCTCAGTACTATAAAAAAGAAAAGTTCTTGCACTTTTAGCAATTTTAGTTTAGTAGGTGAGAATTCAAATCAACCATCTAAATAACAACATGTAAACTACATAGTACTAATTTATTCAAAATACTCCTGGAGCACATTCTAGTAGCCCTGAAATAGTGAAAGACGGTGAAGATTTCCACCCTTCTGCACTCTGCTTTCTAGCAGGGGGAGAAGACAAAATGTACTGAGTAAATTATATGCTCAAAGTAGTTATAGCTGATCAATCAAAATCCAAAATAAGAGGAAATGATTGAAACATACTTTATTTCCTTCCATAAATTTTAAAAGATCTGTATATACCTAAAAACAAAAACTACTCACTTATGAGAAGAATTTTCTACAAACACTATGACCATTTATATAATACTTCTATCTTAAATAGTAAGTATATGCACAAGTTGTCGATTCTTTAGTTCAAAAAGTATCTATCAAATGCCCTTTAGGGATAGGCACGGTGGCACTGCCCATAATCCCAGCAGTCTGAAAGTTTGAGGCGGGAGAATCGCAAGAATGAGTCCAGCCTGAGCCACTTGGTGGCTTAGCAAGGTCTTGTCTCAAAATAAAATATTAAAGAAAGAAAAGGCTGGGAATGTAGCTCAGTATAAAGACCTTGGGTTCGATCCCCAGCCCCCAAAATTAGCAAAAATAAAAGCAGAAAGTGCCTTTTAGGTGCAAAAGTAATGGCAGCAAACAATAACACAATATTCCTTGCTCTTGTGAGGAAATATTTTGCATTACTTTAGCCCCAGAATTTCATCGCAGAGAAGCAGATCTAGAAACACAAGCACCTTCACATAGCCCGTTTGCCCTGGAGTTAACAGTTACGTTTTGAAGGCTGTTTTCATATTTGTTTCGCTAACCTGAAGTTTTCCGGAGTCCACACCATTGTTTCTAACGGGGAGGGTAAGAGAGGAGGATTGTCTTTGCTGCTGCTTGCACTATTTCATTTTCATTATAAGGAAGAAAATGTCCTTAGTATACTCCAATACTTAACAGTTCCAGCTGCAACTCCCCCGAGCAGTCTAGGGGAAGAAATTGTAGTCTCTGCAAGAATTTTTAGGAGCCACTTTTATGGCCTCATTTGGCCCTATGTTCATATAGTATTTTTCATGTCTTAAAGTTCAAATTATGGGAATCGTTTTGAGAGAAATGTACATATCTATTATTTTAATAATATGTTATAAAATGCTCCAAACCCTTTTTTTTCCCAGACCAGAATGCCTTGCTCCTTCTCCGCGTCCTAGCACCTCACTTTTCCTTTGGCTCTTAAACACCCCACTTGTACGCCACAAGCCAGAATGGCCAATCAAGCGAACCACCCCCTTTGGCCAAGCGGTGTGCCTGGGACCCCAGCCAGGCCAGGCTGATCCTCCTGGGATTTGAATCTTGAGCAGGGTGACTCAAGGCCCCAAAGTATTTGAAGCCAAGTTTTTCTGAGGCTCGAGCCCTGCAGGGGTCATAATTAGGTCCTGCCACAACGATCCTCCACCTTCGCTGAGCTGTCTCACGTGCCCTCCTGCAGCAGAAGAATTTTAATATATGTCCCCTTAAAAATAGATTGAAGAATTAAATTTATGATTTTTTTTTTAAATTTTGAGGTTGGTAAATATACTTAGACATAGCCAGAAGAGTTTTGTAAACTTGAAACCATAGTCCCTATGGTGAAATTATGGCCAGATAAATAATAGATCATACTAACTTGTTGGACTGCATTTCTTTTTTTACAAAGCCCCGATCCAGTCAGGTTCCAGGTAATTATTTATTCAGAGGGTTCAATGAGGAGACTTCAAGGAAAAAGTTATTTCTAGGGGTTGGGCAGGTTGAGGAGCAAGTAAAAGATGCTGAGGCCCTGAAAGAATAAGGGATGAGAACAAGATTGCTGGGAGCCCCATGAAAACTAAAGCCGGGGAAGAGGGACCACTGAGCTGCTTCCCAAGAGCTGGCACAGACACAGGGAAAGAGGACAGAAGTGCCAGTGTCTTACTTCCTCTCTCTTCCCGCCCTCTGCTTAGTCAACAAAGCCAGATGGCACAGGCATCCTGGCAATGCTGCTCTTAAGAAGCAGCAGATCCTCAGAGCACAGAGGAGAGGAAGGGGGGTGATGTGTGTAAATGTGTGTGTGTGTGTGTGTGTGAGTGTGTGTGTGAGTGTGTGTGTGTGTGTGTGTGTGTGTGCCCGCATGTGTGTCTGAGGTGAAACAGACTAGGAGGCATTAACATCAACTCAGAATACAAGAGACCCAGCAGTTAAATGCCTGATTAAATTTACAAGCTCATGACCTGAGATCCGGCACTTAAATCCCAGTGTGCAGACATTCCAAAGCCAACGTACTTCTTTGCAATGTGCATTCGCAAAACAACACATAACAGAGATATATGTATACCCATGTTCATAGCAGCACAACTAACAATAGCAAAAATATGGAAGGCACCAAACTACCCATCAACAGACCAGTGGATACACAAAATGTGGCATTTATACACAATGGAATACTATGCATCAATAAAGTCCAATAACGTGGAGGCTTTGCAGGCAAATGGAAGACATTAGAGAACACCATGCTTAGTGAAGTGAGTCAGAAGCAGAAGGTGAAACATCGAATGGTCTCTCTGATATGAGGGACCCAGATCACAACACCTATGGAACCTAAGAGGAAAGACAAAGCGAAAGAGGGGAGTAGGGTGGGGGAGGAGGGAGGGAGGGGTGGGTAGAGGGAGGGACAAAAGGAGAGTGGGAAAGCCCCTGTCACCTTGACAAGATACGTATGTGCACAAAATGCTCAACTCCGTTGTAAACCTTAAATTTTGCACATATACATATCAATAAAATGTGGGGGGGGGGGGGGAGAAATTTCCCTTATAAGAGTACAGGGGGAAAGAAAAATTATCTGGAAAACAGAACAAGATTCTTCTCTTGCATTTAATGCGAAAAAAATCAATATACAAAAGACTCTAGAACTGTAAAAAAAATCAACTCAGAATACAAGAGACTCAGCAGTTAAATGCCTGATTAAATTTACACGCTCATGACCTGAGATCTGGCACTTAAATCCCAGTGTGCAGACGCTCCAAGGCCAACGTGCTTCTTTGCAATGTGCTTTCGTCAATGCTTAGCTGCTGATGACTCAGGAGTCCCGTGCTGTGCTCTTGACTCAAACGTACACTTCGTGTCAAACCAAGCTAGGTACGTGGAGATTACCGGGGCGGTTGCTTGCAGCATACCTGTTGCTGCAAACTCAGCTCGTGAAGCAGATTGTCCTATGAGCCAGGTGAGCCCCGTGATGGCGACCACCCTGTCCTGGTGTGGTCACAAAACAGACACGGGGACTAGTAGAAGTACTGATGGGACCACCAAGAGGCGGGCCTGAAGCTTCCTGAGAGTAGCATTAGTGTGGGCAAGGACTTGGCTGTAGAAATCAGTTTCTGTCCTCTCTCTCACTGCCTGGATTATTGTACAGTTAATCTGAGTCTCACTTTTTTCATCTACTATGGAGGATAAAATTACCTACCTCCTCGGATTGGCTTGAGGGTTAAAATAAGGTTTATGGTGTGCTCAGTTTGGGCAGAGCACAGTAGTCCTGATTAATAATAGCTATAATTAATTGCACACCTTTGCTTTCCACAACAGGCTTAGGCTAAGGACTCAATAGTCCCATTTTCATGAATATGGAGATTAGGGGCTAGAGAATGACTTACCTAAGATCACATTGTTCTGAAGTCCGAGTTTAAAAGTATATTTCCACTCGATTGTGCTGTTCCCAGCAAAATGAGACCCCAGTAGTTTGCTGGTAAAGGCACCAGCTCAGCGTACACATTGTCCCACTCTCCCAGTGAGCTGAGGGACACAGAATTACCACCTTTCCTAGTCATTTTGCTCTTCACTTTGCTGTATCCACTGTTGGCATTTCAGGCCTGGCATCGGTAATATCATTTTGTAAAAAAAATAAAGTGCCGTGTACCCTTGAGGGACTTGCCTTTCACTGTGGGATTAATAGCTTTGGAATCCCGTGGCTTTATTTATCATCACATGGAGCCGACTTGCAAGGAATATGGCTTTGATGCTCGGGGATTGGCTCCACGCCAAGAAGCCATTGTTGGGGGTTCTGGCTGTTTGATGTTAAGATGCAATCGCTGAGTAGCTGACCGGGCCTGTTAATAGGAGTTCAAACACAGTGTCACAAGCTTCACCAGGAGGTGCCTGAAAAGAGAGGCTCGAATAAGAATTCTGACAGAGCCAGGAGGTGTCACTGGGCAGGCCAGTGTGTCCTTGCCACCACGCTAGGAAATCATGAAAGCATCTGAAACACGCCAGTAATTCCTCTGCACGCCCACCCTCACTTGAATTCACTATTTTGGGTACATGACATGTCCCAGTTAGGTGTCTGTCTTTCCCACAGGATAGAGCTCTTTGGAGGCAGGGATTATGTCATTAATTCAGAAGGCGTTCATTGAGTGCCCCTTGCCGCTGCCAGGCTGGGTAGGAGGAGCCAGGAGTCCTATTTTTCTTTGTACGCAGCACCTCGTAAAGAGGCTGCGCACGGCAGGCATTCAGTGTTCTGAGGAAATATTAGTCACTGAGGAGGCTACTCACAAACACCGTGTTCACTAGAATAACAAATGTATCTCAAAAGTTGTGTTTTCTGAAGATTCACAGCAATCCCCTGGCCTTTTGCATTAGGGAAATCAATTTATGACGAGACAGAACTACCAAATGCACTTCTAGGTACCTCCTGGGTGAAAGTTAGTTAGTTTCAGAGATCAAATATTTTTGCTTGTTTGACTCAGCCTCCATTTGCTATGATCATTTAAAAAATAAACTCAGCGCTCAAACAAAACATAAATCATTCCAGGATCGTCAAAAAGCAACACGAGTCTCACAACCAGCACCAGAGAATCGTTTATCATTGTGTAGGCCCGAGCTACACATGGAGTTAAGAGCCTAGATTAATAAACGTTTGCTCTGTTATTGTGTTTTGGTTTTTAGACACCATTAATGACAAGCCCCCAGGCTACAGCCAATCATTTAAAAAATGTTCTCTAAAAAAGAAAGTGGTTGTCAACAAAGATTGCTTGTAAAAGCAACAGAAAATAAACTAAACATAAAAGTTCATTTGAGAGGTAATGGAGAGCAGCTCTCCGAAGGGAAGGCTGAGAGCCCAGACCCAGAAATAAATGGCAGGAACCACGGGATATGGGCAGTGGGAAGCACAGCCAAGGACCTGGGTGAATACGCTGCCACTGGCCCCCACCACCACTGCTGTACCAAAAACATCTAAAGGATCTTCAGGACAGGGAACTGGAGCCTACACAAAGTGAGCGAAAGTTTTGGGCCCACGGACTAGATGCCAGGCTGGAGAAAGAGGAAGAATTTGGTTCCTCAAACGTCTGCTGCAAGAATTTGAGCAGAGCTTCCCAAAATCCTGGTCCATAGACAGAGACGAAACAAGCCTTTGGTTGTCCAACTGATTGGTTGATTTTAAAACAGACCTGAGGTGTCTGCCAAAAGCCTCGTGTGTCTTCACAGATTTCCATCATGCTGGCTGATTTCATTACTGTCTTGACTATTTATTTCCTGAGTTGCTGAAGTTCAGGGCCTGGTTGAGAGGGATGGACTAATGAGGGTGTGATGGATCACCGAAAGAGTGACCTGGGAGGGGACATTCTTGCCCTGGCTTCTTCCAGCACTGCTCTGTCCTTCTTAAGACACCGTAAGTAACTGCTCTCCACCACTGCCATCCCACCGTGGATGGACAGAAACCACTGACAGGTGAGCTAAAATAAACCTCTCTCTCACTGAAGTTGTGGCCATCAGCATGGAGAAAGTGACTAAGACAAGATCCAAACTATGTCACCTGATATATTATCTACGGCTAAATGAAAAAGTTTGCAAAACGTATGCAGTAGGATGAACATAGATAAGTCAACATGCACACAGAAGATTGAGGAATGCCCCCTCATGACCCCCACAGAGATGTCCACACTCTCATCCTCAAAACCTCCCCACAGTATGCATTCAGGACAAACTAATTCTGCACATGCGACTAAGGTAAAGGTCTTGACACAGGGAGATTTATCTGGGTTGTCTCCCAGTGTGGGCCCAATGCAGTCACAATGTCCTGAGAAGAGAGAAGGAGAGATCAAAGTCAGTACAAAAATGTGTGACCAAGGAAACAAGAAGTTGGGAGTAGTCATGTGCGGAAGGTGTCCCGGAGCCAAGGAATGCAGGCAGCCCCTAGAGGCAGGGAAGCTACTATCCCCTAGAGCCTTCAGGAAGAATCAGCCCTTCTGCCACCCTCCAATGGAGAATGTTAGCTCCATAAAATACAGTTGGGGACTTCTGACCTACAAAAGTATAAGAGAATAAATTGTGTTGTCTTAAGCCACTGTTTGTTCTGGTTTATCACAGAAACTATGGGAAACTAATGCAGAGATAGAGAGAGAGAGAGAGAGAGAGAGAGAGAGAGAGAGAGAGAGAGAGAGAAATGTTTCAGGTATTTAAACTGCTGGGAAAAAAATTCCAGATGAGGAAAATGTAAAACAGAAGATAAAGAGACTTGATGTGCCCTAGCTTCAGGCCGTTAGTGTCCTCAGTACAAGCTGGGCTCGCTTCATTCTAACAGCCCGCTTCTCTGCTGGTGGGGTCAGCATGGTGGTATGCTGAACAAAACTCTAGAGCCCACATATGCCTCTGACCTAGCAACACAACTACTGATAAAATAAGAAACATGGTCATATCCACTATCAAATATGATGCGATGGAAAAAAATCAGAAAAGAAACTATGTGCAATGCTTAATTTTCACCTGGCTTTGATGATCATTCTCATATCGAGAATTTTGTTGTTGTTGTTTTTACAGTGATTAGGCTTAGAGAATATGCTAGCTTGGTATATGGGAGAAGTAAATTGATGTGACCAGAGACAGTGGAGTTATAGGCAAGAGTCCCCAAGAAATGGAGACTCTACTGGAAGGCAGGATTATAGAACAGGCAGAAGGCTATCGCTTATAACAGTCTGTATCTGCCCACTCCCCAGAACTACTTAATGGGAAAACATTAAGCAATCAAAAAGAAAATAGGGTGAAAGAAGTTAAGGAAAGAGTATCTAGCAGCCAGCCTTACAACCAAACTGCTGAACATAGGACAGCCCCTTACCCAGCTCAACTATAAGAACCCCTAGATATCCAGCCACAGGGCAACGCACAGTCCCACTTTACCTTCCTTCGCTCCCCTTCTATCTTCTTTTCCCTTTCCATAATTCTCCCAATAAAGTGTTCTCTTCACAACCTGCCTCCCATCTTTTGAGACTTATTCTTCAAACCATGGAGACATGAGCTTGGCACAGAGGCCTGACTGAATTGGGGCCTGGCACCACACCCACCACAGTAAGAAGGCAGACAGTTAGACTTAATTGAGTAAGTCATAGACACTAACAAATAAATCACTGAAAGAGATGCAGTCTTCTTTTCAAAGGTATGTTTTTACGCATCTATATTTTAACACAAGTTCTATTTAATAGGCTTTAATAATTTTTGAAAGATTTCTATCACAATTTTTTCTTTTCTTCTCCTTTTAGAAATTATTAAAAATCTTTTCTACCCAGAACATTTCTTAGTCATTTTAAGATACCTGACCTCCCTACTTCTATGCAGTTTTCCACTCAAATAGAATTCGTAATATTGATTTTTTTTACCTGGTATGATGTCAAAGCACTAGACCAAAGTCAATTGGGACATTGAAGGGTAAAACGTGACCCTGGATGCCGGTTTCCTCCCAATATTTGCCCAGGTGCCATGGTTAGACACAAGGACTTCCAAATAGTCTCTCTCCGCTGGAGGTAGCTGAGTTAAGAGAAAATACTTTGGGTGGGGTGCATCTCAATGGTGGAGCACATAAATAACATGTATGAGGCCTTGGGTTCAACCTCAGCACCAAAAAGAAAAAAAGAAGGAAGGAAGGAAGGATTGTGGTTTGGATCTGGAATGTCCCCCAAAGTCTCGTTTATTTAAATGTTATAGATTGTCTATGGAACCATGTGCTGTTGAGAGATTGGGGCCTAGTCCAGAGGAGTGAACTACAGGCCTGTAAATTGGATTAACGTTCTGTAAATTAGGATTAACGGCGGCATGTGACGGGGGCTTACCACACCTTCCACATCTGGATCCAGGAGGGGCTGATCACTGGGCTGAGACCGGGAAGGATCTATAAGCTGCTTCCTGCCTTCCTTGGGGGACTAGTCTCAACTTGTCTTGACTTGGCTTCCTGTTTGTGATGTCATAAGAAGCTGCCGCCACCTCTGCCTCTGCCATGTACTTCCACTGCTGCCAGGTGCCACTGATTGGACTGTGACCTTCTGAAACTGTGAGCTAAAATAAACCTTTCCTGCCCTAAATTTGTGAATGTCAGGTATTGAGTCACAGCAACAAAAAAGTAACTGAGACAGGAAGGAAAGAATTGGTTGGAATTGCTCTTTATTTTACCTTAATGAACTTGCTTTTTCTGTCAAAAATAGTCTCAGTTTTCTGTCTTCCTTCCATGAAGCATCATTGACAGAGGCAGCTTTTTGTTGCTCTTCACGTGTAACAATTCCATATTATTTTCTTTCAGAAAGTCAAACAAAAGCAAAAGAAATGGAAACCTAATTCAAATAAAGTAAGTTACTTGGTTGACTAAATCACACAGAACTGACAGTGTTACAAAGAGCCTTTCGATAGTCAAGCCCTGGTATTTTGTTTTTCTTCCCAAATCATAATCTTTTGAAAAACAGTATCTGCACCCCTTTCCAATTTGATCCTGAGTATCACCTGCACAGCTACCTATTCTTCACAGTACCATTTTCTGTATCTACTGATTATTGGGGTACACTGGGCATTTGTAGAGAGACGTGCTGCTACTGCCCTCCCTGACTTTTAGAACTCCCTTGCTCCCAACGCTTCTTTATCCCTGCACATGGAAACTAAAGTAGTGGTCTGAAGAAGAGCAGCTTTAAGACGGGTAGCTACATATACAAGGGTAAGCTGAGACAACAGGTGAAATCGAGGTTATCCTCGACAAGCCAGGGCAAATAGGTCAATGCGGGTGAATGTTAAGCTCCCAGATAACCTGCCCTAAGGTGTGGCGGTGAAAAGGAGACAGGAGGAATTCTAGGCTCAAGGAGCTCTTGAATTTCAAACAACCTGGATACAGACAGGAAATATCGTAAGATTTGGGATTTTGAAAGACCGTAGCAGATGAACCACAGGGGTGGGGGTGGGGGAAGGCAGTGAAGCAAAACCTATTACGAAGGCCTTGAGAAAGATGGTAGTAGCCTGCCTGAGTTAAGTGAATTGCAGTGGGAGTGTGAGAGGAAACGGATGCAAGGGATATTATAAAAATAGAACTACCAGGAACAGGTCTCAGAGAGCACTCAGTCCTCCCGACCTGCAGATTCTGCCCCCAAACAGTCAAGGATCAAAACAGATCAAAACTCCCCACCCCAACTGTGCTGGTGTTGAACATAGATAGCCTCTTTTCTGGTATTTATTCTCCAAATAATATAGCATAACTACTGGTACTTCCACAGTGTTTGTATTGCGTTAAGTATAATAAATATTCCAGAGATGGTTATATACAAACACCATACCATTTTATATTAATGACTTAAGCACTTTAGGATTTTGGTATAACTGGAATGTCTTGTAATCAATTCTCTAGTAGATACCAAGGGTTGATTGTATGTGCAGAGGACAAGGGACAAGTCACTAAAACAAGTTTTGGGGTGGATTACTTAGTCACTGGAGTTGTCATTTCATGAACTAGAAAATAAAGACAAAGATCAATTTTAGAAAGGAACTTACCACTTGCTTTCTAAAAGAATTGGGTGTTTAATTTCTAGGACCTGAGTCTAGACTATGTATTATAATACAATCAAGCTTGACTAAAATTAGTATTTTAAAGTATTTGTTAAAAGTGACATAAATTTTAACTCCTCTTTGAAACGATCAGTTAGCTTAATCAGAAAAAATAAGTTATCTGTTATAATTTTGGTTACTCAAAATTGAGTGGTGGTAAGATTACTCTTAAATTTAATCAGAACATGTGATGACTTATTTAGAAACTATGAAAACATTTCCTCTCAACTGGGGATGTAGACTGTCTACACTCAGAGCAGACAAGACTTGGCAGTATCAAGATTTGGTTGCCAGGAATGATAGAAAGATTTGGTCAATCAACCAGGTATTTATTAGCATGTTGTGAGATCAATTACAAAGATTTTTCCTTTGATGACCTGCCAGATTTTCAACAACTTTATCAAGAGGAGTCATTCACTGATCCATTCCATAAAGAGATGAAAGGAGTCTGCATACCACGTGGGAGTCCCTGATAGGTCTAGGGAGTCACTAATTTGAGGAGATATACGACTTGTCCTCAAGTCGCTTATCTGTCACGAAGAAACCAATTAGACAATTAAAGACAGCCAGTGGTGTGATGACTGCCTTAATAAAGCTACACACAGTGGGCTCTAGCAATCCCCAGACAAGAAGCAGGGCTCTCAGGATTGCCATATACTCATACTTTACAGAAAAGACTTACAAGTCTTCTTAAAAAGATAGCAATGATGATGCCTAAAATTGATTAAGAGGCAGCAATCCAAATAGTAGATCTAACTACCAAAAGTACAAAAATAGAAAAAATTTCAAGTGATAACCCTTAGGAAAGGAACTGGCTGTGGGGCGGGACAGAGCAAGGAACTGAAGTTTTTTGTTATAAAACCTTCATTGTATATTTTGACTATACGCAAACAGTTGATTAAAAAAAATATTTTAAGCAAAAATTCAGTTCAGCTTTTTCTCTTGAGTCCTTCCTTCCCCTGTAGCTTTCACAACTGAACCTCCAGTTGTTGGAATAGGGAACACACTGGTTCAAAAGTTCCCCGGTCAACTGTACACAATTCATTGCAACACATACCTTTGCCTGCTCACTGCGTGCAAGGCATGGTAGATATGGGACAGGGCAAGAAAGGGATGATCCCTGCTCTCACAGAGGTCACACTATTGGGAAGAGTGGGTATAACCCAGGAGCCATTAACTTCAAGTTTCTCTACCTCTTGATTCAGTCAGCTGAAGAGTCATAGCAAGGCCACTGATAACCACTGGCAGAAGCGTGTGAGCAGTGAGCACTGAGCCCAGAGATGGAGCAACCACCACCCAATGGGGAAACCAGGAGGTGACAAACATTAGCACTGAGCTATAATGCTCCCCTGTCTCCACAGATAGGACAAGGGACAGTGGAGGGGTCCATTCGAGAGTTCAAGCTCTGAAGCCAGAAGTCACGGGTCAGAATCTCAGGTCTTCTGTTTATTCATCTGGAAATGTGACTCTAGGGACATGACTGATGGGTCTACAGTTTCTTACTCTCATAAAGAGGCTAATAACTCCATCCTTCATGGTTTCAGAAGTAAGTAGTATACCCAAAACGTTGGGAAGGGTGTATGGTACAATAAATGCTCAATAAATTCAACTTTATTGTTAAGAACAAAAATGACTTAAAATAATGACACAGATAGTATTTTGTATCCATGTGTGAGTTAATATGACATTTAGAATGCAACCTTCTTGTCACGATGCGTAAGCTGGTTCATCGTTTGTGCACAGAAT
Organism: Ctenodactylus gundi; assembly: GCA_004027205.1. Taxonomy (NCBI): domain Eukaryota; kingdom Metazoa; phylum Chordata; class Mammalia; order Rodentia; family Ctenodactylidae; genus Ctenodactylus; species Ctenodactylus gundi. The sequence continues at coordinate 44,529 of PVKB01006386.1, read as the reverse complement.
CACTTATTTGCATAGGAGACAAATGCAGAGGGACAGGTCTGGAAAGATGCGTATGACACAGCTCTTTATGTAGAATTAGACTGGAGATGGCCAAGTGTTTTAGCGTTTCACCAAGTATTTGATTTTTCATGTTTAAAATGTATTTGTCAATTAACATAATTCTTCAAAAAGAAAAGTTTTGTAAAGGGAAATGCCAGCTCTCAGTTGAAGACGTGAAAGAAGACGTATCTATATTCAGATGCTATTACCCCATAAGTTGATTGAAAACCAGTTTTCATGTGGAAACACACTAGATATTTTACAGCATAAGAAGTATATGAAGAGCTTCCAAAGGTCCTTTTCCCTCATTTCCAGCTTTTGTGATTTGAATGTGATGGGGCCCTCAGAGATGGGCGGGGTTTCCATTAGAGTAGCTAAACACTGGTTAGTAGTGTAAGAAAAAGTGGACAAGGAATGAGAAGTTTGAGAAACAGTCAGGAAATCTAGCAAGTAGTTGAGTTTGGGTGATCACGGCATACTAGAAAGAGAATGGTGCCACATAAACTTAGCGAAGTAGATTGGACTGAGAGTACCAACAGCCTCAAAGGCTAGGATATCATTTCTTTCTTTAAGTGCACGGAAACCACTGAAGGATTTTGAGCAGAAAAGCAATGAAGTATCTTAAAAGGAATATTTTGATAGCAGCAAGTAAAATGGATTCAATTGAGGTTTTATAGAGAATTTTAAGAGATCAATGCAAGAGGGAATGAAGGCTTGACCCAGTAGGTAACAGTAGACATGAATAGAGGCAGTAGGGATGGGAACAACAGGTAAGAAAAGCCAAAAGACTGGGAAGAAGTCTAGGGAAGGAGGAGTCACAGGCCACCTCAACACTAGCATGAGTGATGATGATACCATCTTCCAGAAACAGGAAGGTCACTGGGAAAGGTTATTTTAGCAAGGGTTTTTTAAAAAGACATTTTGAGATTAAATTTCCAGGCAGGAATCTGAGCAAAACCAAGATCTACCTTTTAGAGACATGTTATTAACATTTAAAATGTAGGTGTGTATACAATTGCCTGACAGAAAACAGGAGCGGCAAGTCTCGAGGAAGGATCTCTGAGGACACTGGAAGATCAGAGAAACTAGTGTTTAGAGAAGTCACGTGGAGTAGCAAAAGAAGATTCAAGGTCCTGCTTTAAAAGACCAAAGGGAGAATGGATTTCAAAAACAGAAAGATCAACAATTCTCACTGTAGAAGAGTTAAAGAAAATAGAGACTGAAAGGTGCATTAATTCTCTATTACCAAAGTTATCTCTTTTTTTTACTTAGATTTTTTGGGGAACAGTATTTCACCATGTAGCATAGGCTAGCCTTCAATTTATAATCCACCTGCTTCAGGATCCTGAGTAGCTGAGATTACAAACACGTACCATCACAACTGGCTAAAACTGAGAGATTTCAAAATTGGAGTATTTAGGTGTGTTGCTTGATGAGTACTGAAAAATGTGTTTATCTGTGCAAATACCACACTAATTAAGATAGAGTGTTTCTAGCAAGGTATCTTGCACAAAGCATTCAAAAGACATCAAGTTTGGGGCTGGAGGAATAACTCAGCAGTTAAAGACCTTGCCTAGCAAGCTCAAGGCTCTGAGTTTGATTCCACACCCCCACATAAACCAGGTGTGGTGGCACACTCCTCTAATCCCAGCACTCAAGAGGATGAGGCAGCAGGATTGTCATTAATTTGAGGTCAGCCTAGGCTCCGTAGTTCAGGACCAGCCTGAACTACAGAGTGAGACTCTATCTCAAAAAAAAAAAAAAAAAAAAAAAAAAAGACTTCAGGCAGATTTGGCCAAGCAAGTATAGAGGGGTGACTCTTAAATTTGAAGCCTGTCTAAACACACTGTATCATGGGAGGTCAGATAAAGTGAAAAGTCAAATACTTAACCGAAGTCAGGGTCAGCGGGGACAAAGGGACAGTATTTTGTAAGTCCGAACAGGTTTGAGCTTGTGCAATCCCGTGTGTTGTGCAAGCAAAGTTCATTGACCCAGGGCTGATATCAAAGTCAGCCTTAATTCTCTAGCCAGGAAGATGTGACCTCTTTGAAAGCCTGGAAAGTGAAAGGTTGCAGGAGTGTGGTGCTCTTGCCTGAGGTCTTAGGTAAAGAGATTTCTGAGAGCTTCTTACAGGCATTTACTCTCTGACCGACTCCTAATAAAAGTGAGATCTTAGATTATTGAAATACTTTGCTCTTGTTATATTAGCCAATCATTCTACTTAGTCCCTTAAATTGGGATTGCATTGAATTAAGAATGTTAACAGACTGGTAGTCGCTTAACCCAGCAGAATACTTCTCAGTGCAATGCTCTACTCTTTTACCTTCTGTTCACACGGCTGTTCTCGGGTATCTAAAGGCCTGCAGTGCCTACGAAGGTCTCTACTTGCCTGTGTGATGTCTTTAAATTAATGTGTTCTAAGCAGATTTGTGTTTGTTTTGTTCTGTTTTTGAGACAGATTCTCACTATATAGCCCCTCCTAGCCTTGAATTCACTATGTAGCCCAGGCTTGCCTCAAACTCACAATCCTCCTGTCTCAGCCTCCAGGGTGTTGAGATGATAGGCATTTTCTACCATACCCAATTAAGCAGCAACTTGATGTCTGCTTTCTTGCCAAATTTTCTCTACTTTGCTAAATGTCACGTCAGTGCTAATACCAAAGTCCTGGGAGTCTTCCTACATTCTCGTCCTTTCCTTCAAATCCAAACATCAAGTTAATCAGAAATCTGTCAATGTATCCTTAAAATGTATCCTCATGTTTGTCTAGCACAGGGCCAATTGTTGGGTTTGAATTCTACCTCTACCCCTGACTAGCTGTGTAATCCTCCTTCAGTATACTCATATAGAAAATGAAGACAATCATAGCACCTGCCTTATAGAGCTGTAGACAATTTTTACACACACAAAGTATTTGGAATTAAACCTGGTATCTTAGTTACTTTCTCATTGCTGGGACAGAATACCCAACATCCACAACTTTAGGGATGAAAGATTTATTTTAGCTCACAGTTTCAGTAGGTCTCAGTCTGTCCACAAGTGGATGGCTCAAAATGATAGGAACATATGGTGAGGCTGGAGGCAGGACAGAGCCAAGTCTGAGAGGAAGCACAAAGCCGGTGCCACAGCCCTCTAGGCCAAGCCCCACTCATCCACCACTTCCAGGCAGGCCTCACCTACCAGTAGTACACAATATCAATAGGTCCCTGAGCTTTTGTAGAACATGCCAGATCTAAGCCATAATATCTGGAGATCTCAAGTACTCAATTAAAGTGAATTAATACCTGCACTCTTGCTATGGTTCAAGTAAGTGTTACCCAAAGTTTCACATGTCAGAGGTTTAATCCCCGAGGTAACACTATTGACAGGTGGTAGGAAAAAAAATTGTAGTAGAGATTGAACCCAGATAAGTTACATCCCCGCCCTTCTTATTTTGTAATTTGAGACTGAGTGTTGCTACCACGTTGCCCAGGCTGATTTCAAAGTTATGATCCTCCTGCTTCAGGCTCCCACAGTATGAGATTACAGGCATACATCAACATGCCTGGCTAGGTGTTGGACCTTTTCAGGGCTGGTGCCTAGGGGGAGGTTCTTGAGTCACAGAAGGTACACCCTTGGAGAGGATGGGGAGACCCAATTCTTCCTTTCTTTCTTTGCTTTCTTGCTCATGAGGTAAGCAGTTTGCCATGCACTCCCTCCATGATGCCCTCCTCTCACCAGAGACCCAAAGGCATGGGGCCATGATCTTGCAGTAGGAATTCCAGAACTGTGAGTCAAAATAAACCTTCTCTCTTTATAGCTTCATTACTTCAGGTGTTTCGTCATCATAATGGGAAGACAACTGACATATTTGTAATCTTAAACCAACCCCCCTCTTATCTAGATTCCTGAAAACACTGATCACTACCAAGATTTCCTGCTTTCACTTTTTGCCTTCTGTGGTATACACAGCTACCAAGAGACCTTCAAAAATATGAGTTAATTAAGCTATTCACCTTTTCAAAGTCCTTCAATACCTTCTCAAAACAAAGAAAGCCAACAGGCTGAAGGAAGAATTCAGTGGTTAGAGTGCTTGCCTAGTAAGAGTTTACTCCTGAGATCCGTTCCACAGCACCACATAAGCCGGGCGTGGTTGGCACATACCTGTAATCTCAGCACTTGGGAGGCTAGCACTCTGGAGGCTGAGGCAGGATTGATGTGAGTTCTAGGCCAGCCTGGGTTCCTCCATAGTGAGTTCAGAACCATCATGGACTGCAGAGCAAGACTTTGTCTAAGAAAAAAGAGAGAGAAAAAAAAACAGAAGTTCTCACCACTGAAAACAAAGCCCAAGCAGTTCTTTTACCAAGACTTATACACCAGGAGTCCCTAGTCTTGGACTGTAGACAGGGGCCTGACTGTGTCCTTGCAAAGACCTGGTCTCCTGGACACATGAGTGGCAATCAGGAGGTAAGTGGAGAGCAAAGCACCACGTGTGTCACCGTGCTTATATTAGGTGCTAATTCCACTACTGATGTGACGGGAGGCAGAGGCAAGCACCCTTTCACCTCCTGCTGCTGCTCCTGTTCTGGGCACCCTCAAACAACCCACTGCTAACAAGTACCCCTTCCCATCTCCGTGGAAGAATGGTCTTCAGCCAAACCTGCCCCCGTGTCAGAATGGCTGGCACCACGGATACACACCACTCCCCCTGCCCTGGCTGGAGTTGGCCAGTCCTGCCTAATGCTGGGTGCACCGGGTTGTCCTGGCCCAGACCTTTGCCCAGGCTGCTCCTTTTCCCAGGAAAACTTTGCAACAAGCCCTTCACTATTGAACATCTTTGCTTTGTCTGGCTTCACGCACGCACCGCAAAGAGTCTGCCCAAACCACCTCATTTTCCCCTTTGTCCATTTTATTTTTCTTCACAGTTTTTTTTTTCAGTCCTTAAACATATACTATAAACTCAATGATTTGCTTGCTCAGAGTCTGTTTCCCTTAGTTCCATGGCCGCTTCCTCCGTAGTCTCTCCAGCTTATCTCTGTGTCACTGTGGCCTAAAACAGTAACTGAACATCGTACAAATACAACAAATATTTGTTGAACAAATAAGTGAATGGCCTAAGTTTTATGTCTTCCCATTGTCTCCACCCATTCACTGTCGGTTCCAAATCAAACACTATAGAAATCATTTAGCTTGACACACTCGTTGCAGAGGGAGAAAATTATCAGCAGAGGTGAAGGCTGTCTCAGGATTACATCTTACACCTGTTCCCAATTCCTTATGTATACCTCATCGTCCCCACCTTCTTTTACGCACCCGTTACTGTGCACTAGTACCAAAGGCTATGCGTGACAACAGGAAGACTAGTAGCCAGAGGTATTTTTCAAAGGTTCTTCTCTCTCTCATCTGTTTGGAGTCTCTTTGTCACTTCTCTCTCCTCCCCTGTCCTACAGCTAATCTTCCGTGCTCCACGACTGACTCACCTTGCCCTCTGCTCTCCTACACACACTCATCCTTGGTCATGACGTCAGCTGTCAGCTCCGTACGTGATGATGAAGTTATGCTTCAGCTCACACTTGTGAGTTTGCATGTGTGTGCATGCATGTGTGTGCACGTTAGGGCTATGTGTGTGTGTGGTACTGCAGTTTTTGTACCGAATCACAACTCCAACTCTTTTTTTTTTTTTTTTTGAAACAGGGTTTCTCAAAACACTCGATTGCCCAGGATGGATTTAAACTTGCAATACTGCTCAGCCTTCTGGGATTAGAGGTGTGCACCACCACGTCTGGCTTCCAAATCATACTTCTAGCTGCTCACTAGACATCTCCATCTGGATGTCTGTGAGCATCATACTCTCACCTTTCTCAAAATAGAATCTGTTCTCCGTCAAAGGTGCCCTACTTCCAAGGCTCCTTATATCTTGTGAATGGCAACAGGTTACCCAAGCTGAAACCTCTTTACTTGGTTTCACTCCAGCAATCTTAAGATATAGCTGTTACATCTACTTCTCTCATTTCTGCTGAATGATAGTAATTTGTGAAATCTACCATCATGTCTTACACAGACTACAGTAATAATCCCATCACTAAATATTGTGATGGTTAGTCTTGTCAAATTGATTGGCTTAAGAAACATCTGGGCTTGGTACACACACCTGCAATCCCAGCACTCAGGAGGCTAAGACACTAGGATTGCCACTAGTCCTTGGCCAGCACGGGTTTAATAATGAGTTCAGGACTAATCTGGACTACAGAGTGAGACATTGTTTCAAAAAAAATAACCTTGAAGATCAGAAAAACACACTTCTAAGCTGGGTGGATCACACAGGTGTGACCTTGGGGACCATCTCTACTCCCCAACTATCCCCCTCTCTAGTGGTCATCCTTTGTTCTTGGCTCTCTGGACACTCTGAAGTGAGCAGCTTCACCCCACCACAGCTTTCTACCACGATGTTTTTGCCCTCGTTTCTGCAGATCATGGACTGAAACCTCTGAAACCGTGAGCCAAGTTAAATCCCTTCCCCTTTATGCCATGAATGTTGGGTATTTTGTCTCAGCAATGAGAAAGCCAACCAATACAAGTATTTTTCAAAAAAACGAGCCTTCAACCTTTAGTAAAAGGGCAAGTGAATTTTGTAGATTGTCACAAACTTTTATAACAGTGGTCTCAACCTTTTTGATACCAGGGATGAGTTTAGTTGAAGACCATTCTCCCAAGGACCAGTGGGGGTAAGAGGGTACTCGTTAGGCAGTAAGGTGTTGGAGGGTGGCTTTGAAGTGTCAGCAGCAGCAGGAGGGAAGCAGGGAGCCCCCACGCTGCCTCTTGTCAGATCAGCAGCAGATTTAGAACCTCAAAAGCAACCAACAGGAGGCAGAGCTTTGTGAGCTGCTCACCTCCAACTCGCTGCTCATCTGTCCCAGCAGCCAGTCCACCCAAGGACACAGATCCAGGGTTGGAAAAGAATTTTTAATCCAAAAAGTAGCAGGACCAAAATTAGTAGCAACACAAAGACCGTTAGTAGCAACAGTCTCTTATATGTAAAAGTCAATAAGCTCAAAATATTTCCAACGAGCACAAAGATGACAAAGAAAGCCTTCCCTGTCCTCATACGTCTGACCCCTGAGCGGAGGGATGTGTTGTGTCAGTAGCACTTAGTCAGTAGCATCAGCAAATGCAGCAGCAATATATATTTAGTATTATTTACATATGTACCATGACTGTGAAATACATTTACTTTGTTTCTGAGGCCGCTCGAGGTTGTGCAGACGTCTCATGATTTCTGCACCTCAACAGTTTTGGGTCCCCTGGGATTACTACTAGGAATTTGTATTTTCTTTCTTTCTACATGTTGTTCTAGCAACCCCTTTGGCTTTGAAATCGCGTTCAGTTCTCTTAGTTCAGGACGGTCAACACAGTTTCACTCTTCAGTTCTATGACCCGATCAGGAGTTGTTTTTTGGACACTGACATTTTCCTGAGTTAACATGCCCAGTATTCCATCCTCAGATCTTCCTCCTTCCTCAAACAGCTTCTGAATGTGAACAGGAGTCTATCCAAGCCTCTGCACCAGCAGTTCCCACGATCTTCCCATGTTCCCAGTCCTCGAGAAGGATTTACACCGCATTCCCATGACCATTCCGCAGGTGAGGACCATGACCAGAGGACACTGAGGCCACAGGGAGACGATCTCTGTGGCTAAGGTTAGTGAGTGTCCTGTGCACACCAACACCTCCCAGCATTACGCCCCCATCCGCTCACCTACCCCATCCCACTGCTGCCCACTATAATCGGAATTTTACACATGAAGCAAAATAGAATGGCGTAGAAATAACCTGCCTACACCACGTGCAGTAAGGTTCAGTTCTGGAGTCATCCATCATCGCTTCCCTGTGGACGGTGGTTGTCAGTTTTTGTCCCTCTCTTGTACCTGAGAATGACCTTTTAAAAAGCAAGTACAACGTATGAGGTGCCAGGAACTATATTGGAAGTCAGAAGAAGTTGGAGTAGAAACGCGGCTCTGCTGCCTGACGGCTGCGTGGACGTGCCCAAGAAACTCCAGCACTCGCCCTTGTTTTCCTCATCTGCAAAGTGGGAACCATCATTCACTTCCAACCTTCACAAGAATCCTGAAGTACTTATCATTCTCCTCATTTTGTTAGGGAAAAAGAACTCAGAGAAATGAGGTATAAATAACCTGGCCACGGTCCCATTGCCAGGCGTGTCTTGGAGTCTTCCTGCTGGGCGTGATTGTTAGCTTTATAAAATCAGAGATTTGTCAGCTCGTGAGTTTTGACACGGTCCCATGTCTCGATCGCTGTAACGGAGCGTGTATTAAGCATTATTTACTCACATAACACTAAGCTGGGGACTGGACGAAGAAGAAAAACTAAACCATGGTCTCTTCTCATGGGATGGACATTGAACTTGGAGCAAACAGACTGTGGGATCCAGAGTATTCACAGTCCCGTTGCTGGTGCTGACGATATGAAGCAAGTTAGCTGTTTTAAAAATGCAGCGGATATTGTTCCATTATGAATTAAAAAAAAGAAATGCATTTACTTTTTATATAATACATAAAGATTCTAGCTCAATGATCTAATTTACAGATGAGAAATCTATTTGACTAAAAATGGCTCAAAGCTGTTAGCTTAAAATTAGACGAAAGGTGCCCCACTTCAGAAACCATAGCTATCAGAGTAATACGGACATTTTGCATTTTAAAAATAAGCCCCATGTGTTTGTACGTTTCTTATCATCATCTGAATAAGCAAAATATGTCTGCTTTTCAATTAAAAACCATAATAGAAAGCCATAATTACGTAATGATTACTATGTGTCAAAAATAAAATATATTTAAAAATGATTCGCTTATGGCCTCTCACAATGCTAAGGTGAAGATAATTGCCACTTATTTTGAAAGTATGCGCATGAGTGCAGGTGAGGCAAGAATTCACCCTATGTCTCTTTTCAACCTAATATTTTCCTGAAAGAGATAGAAGTTTAAATTTTAAATAATCTCGGAAAGACACAGTCTCAGTTTCTTATATCAAACTTAATTAAAAGAGAATGACAGTTACATTAAAACCGAGTAACAGTTGCAAGTATTTCAAAACACAGGAAGGAAAAATGAGATTTTAAACAATATATTTATTGTTTTTTCATCTCAAACAGTGCTTGAAGTTTCTTAGCAATGAGTGATTTTCAGTTGAAAATAACTTTAAGATTGTTTTTATTCAGCTTATCAATTGTTTTCACTTTTAGTTACCCTTTATTCAGGAAGCTTTTTGTAGGTACGTAAGCATACGCACGTAATAGGTTATGAAAATGCCGAAGGACCGATAGGGAAGAACGTTTTCAAAAGCGAATTCTTTTAAAGGTCTCTCAGGAAGCTGCTGGTCCCTCGTCAGAACAAGCCCCACCCTTCCACACTTTGTTTACTCTTTCTACTTTCCCTGTTTGTTGTTTCAAATTGACTTTCCATTCCTCGAGTGAGCACCACGTTCCAAGCGAAGCTGGAACGCTTAGTTTATATATGCAGTACTGTCGTATCCGGGTTTTTTTCATCAAAAATTATTGAACATATAGAAGATGCACATGAGGTAAAAAAGGAACTCAGAGGGAGAAGTGAGGACCTGAGCTGTGCCCCTGGCAGGAGGAGATAGAACAAGCCAGCAATATCCCCTGGAACCCGTGCAGTGGGTGGGGGAGAGTCACATAGGATTTCTCTTTGAAGTATCAAAAAAAAAAAAAAAAAAACCCTAACATGAGCTATATTATTATCTGGTCTAAGTCATACTTAAACATGATACCCTATTGTTATCATTCCTTGACACGAAATTCTATTGTTCGTTAGCCACAACCTCTGAGAAAACGCTAAGAAATCAGAATTAAGTTTTCAAGCTTTTTCCTTTTGATTTTTCGCGTAAAATTACTCTTAAAAACTCTAGGAGAAGATCATCACTATTTATGTCCTGTTTAGTAAAGCAAATGATCTACGTCTAGATCTGGAAACCAGAAATTCATTTGACCCTTCCTGCTTTCCATATCAGTTTCAGAGGATCCCAGGACACGTCTCAGATAGATAGGAATTTGCATGTAGATAGAAACACTCAGAGGATTTCAGCAAATGGGAATGTCTGATTACTATAGTGAAAACTTAAAATTTTAAACAATTATCAGATCCAAGATAAAATGTAGAGAGAGAGTATTTGGAAACATTGTCATAAATATAAAAATGAGACAAAACATTCACAAGAAAAAGTGAAAACTTGAGCTCTAACTTATCAAAACAGCCAGCGGCCACAATGTTCCCAGTCCGTTCCAGATAGCAGGATTACATTCTTGGGGTTGTGTGGGTGTTGATACACACCAGCAAGCCAGTGGCTCAGGAAGGCACGATGTGAAAATTTACACATTGCATTTTCCCTAGCAGGCAGAGCACGAATCAGGCTAATTCCACTGTGGCTTATCATCAAGTCGATGGTACAAGGCCCTATGGGACTCTGGAATTGAAAGATGGCCTCCCTTAGGCTGTGTTAATTAAATGTGCAGAATCATAAGCCAGAAACTAAGAAATGGAATTAGCCACCCATTTCTACTCTGAAATATGAAAAGGTCTGCATTGTATGGAATAGAATTAAAGACTAATACATAAACGTGCTAACATTAAAGAAAAAAATATATTGCTGAACTTTGCAAAGACTGCAATCCAACAAAAGTATGATGTGTTAAAGAAAGTGATGTTTGGTTTTTCAGGTGTGTTCAACTGAGGTGGCATAGCCCCCAAGAAAATGCTGTCAAAGAGGAGAAAACCGGGCTTCATTCATCCGAGAAATACACCCTGGGTGTCAGGTACAGAGTGCTCTGCATAAAACAATACAGGGGTGATGAAATACGGCCAAACTTAGGACATAATGACATTTTAAAACTATTTTTGTTTTTTTTCTCTTTGAAAGACATAGGCAAATTAAAATGAGAATGCAATTGATTGAACTAATTTGAGCTAAAAGCAACTTATGAGAAAAAGCAGTACTAGTTGTATGTGCTTGAGTTTGTGTGTGTGTGTGTGTGTGTGTGTGAGAGAGAGAGAGAGAGAGAGAGAGAGAGAGAGAGAGGATTTGTGCAAGAGAGAGGGACCCAAATCAGCAGGTGCCTCTTGTCCTCCAGCTTCTAGGTCTTGCAGTGGCCACTTTTCGGCTTTCAATTTTTTGTGTTATTTGGACACATAGTTTGTTGAGTCTCTCTTCACCAAATGTCTTATTTGTGTTCCAAATGTTTTTATTCTTGTCGGAAACTTCTTCAGGTAGCTCAATTCCCCCAAAAAGGTTGCTTTGTTTTCTAGTTCAAAATTTTCTTCTGAGGCGTAATGAATATTTTGACCTAAAAATAATTATCACTTTCACAGTTAATATTTATGTGTATCATATATGATAGCATAGGGTTCACATGAGTGATAACTTCTACAAACTTCTACAAAATATTGTGTAATGGAGCATTGTACATTATCGTCAAAGTAATTATGTTGAGTGGAAAAACAAGCTATGAAAGTACACACTATGTAGTTACACTTATATAAAATCCTAGATAATGCAAAGTATCTATGAGACAGAAAGTAGACAGGTAGTTGGCAAGAGAGCGGCAGGGCAGCCAGCGTGGAAGTGTGGTAAAGTGACACTGAAACTTTTGGGATGCTGGGAATACTTTTCATCTTGATTGTTGATAGATTCATAAAGGTACCCGTACATCAAAACTTATCATTATTGTACCTTTTGAAATTACTATTTCTTCTTCTTATTATTATTTCTTAACTAATCAACTATCCCTCAGTAACACTTTAAAAAGTGTAAGCTTGACAAGTTTTTTCTTGTAAAAATAACCAGTGCTAATGTAGCTAATACTTACTACTCATATTTGGAGATTAAAAAAAAACAGAAATAAGAAAACAGAACCATCAATGTGTGATTGCACGAGGGCAGGGGGCGGGTCCTTCTTTTGATATTGTCCTGAACATGCAAATTCTAGTGATGATCATCTTTTCCAGGGACACCGGGCAACCTGTTTCCGCCACCACAGAACAAATAATTTTCCAAGTCTTCATCTAACGCTGTTTCCTATGGTGTATTTGCTGGCAAATATCTCTTAGAACTGCAGCTGAATAAACCCTAGGGAAGATTTAGTATCCGCTATTGATAAGAAGAAAAGGAACAGCGAACAGTGACTCAGGACAGAGAAGACAGATTGGCACCTTTATTTCACTATTATACCTCGCAAGAATTAAAACGGGTTCTTGAAAGACATTGTTTTCATGCTCAAAGCATCAGTGCAATTCACCCCACCCACCCTGCAGTCAGAGCAGTATTTCAAACCCGCAAATCTGATCACGTCGTTTCTACCTAGTATTCTGTCATGGCTCCCCACTGGTCACTGCCTCGGAGAATCCTCCTCGTGACTCTGACCCTTGTGCACCCCTCTGCTCACCTCGCTGGAGCCCCAGCTGTTCCCAACGCCTTTCAGTCTCTTACTCATCAAAGCCCTCATGCTGTAATGCAGCTTGGGTTCTCCAGGAAGCAAACTCCCAGGCACGGTTTAGTGTTCCGGATGTTTAACAGGGAGTGCTCTTGAATCAACACCCTGCCAAGGAGAGGGAGGAAGCAGCGCTGGTAAGAGGGAGAGGGCCAGCTGAGACAAGCCTGGCTGCCGGAGCCAACAGCACAGGGCGCCCTGAAACTGAAGTAGCGAGGTGGCCCACGTGGAGGAAGGGTGTAACCTTGGCCTGCCCGCGTGGGAGGAAGGGTGTGACCTCGGCCTGGATGTGGGGGGAAGGCGTGGCCTTCAAGAGGCATCTTTCTGCAGCTGAGAGGACTGGCACGCTGCTAGCGCATCCTGCCCGCTTCAAGAGGGACCACTTGGCGAGGGACCGCACCTCAGCGGGTGCCTCGGCCGGGCCTTGCAGCACAGTGCCAGTCTCACTTCTTCAGACATAGCTTCCCAAATCCCCAAACTCTTCAGTCAGCACCATCCTTGCTATAATCCACATCGTTATCCATGGGCCCAAGGTGACTGGTTGGTTGCTTACTTCTGTTTTCTTCCTCCCAGCAGGGACTCCGTGAAGACAAGGAAAATCCTCCTGCTCTTCCTCCTCCTCCCTCTTCCAGTACTGTGGACTGAACTACCTAGGGTCTCCCCCTGAGCTATGTCATCAGCCTCTTTTCTTTCTTTCTTTCTTTCTTTCTTTCTTTCTTTCTTTCTTTCTTTCTTTCTTTCGAGGCAGGTTCTTATTAAATTGCTGAATTGCCCAGGCCGGGCTGGAGTTTCCCAGGTTCTCCCCTCAGCCTCCCGGGCACCGGGTTTGCAGGCGTGCACCCCGACACCCTCTGTTCTCGGTTCACCAGGGCCCCAGTGCAGCTAACACGTCTACGGTTTCCCCATCTCTTGTGTTTTCAGACTAAGGAAATGCACACACCTACCACTCTGTTTCTACGCCTTTATTATTTCTGTAGGGCCTCACTTCCTCCTTTGTCTCCATTTTCTGTGTTTTCTTTTCACCGTATTTCTGAATGAAACGGTTTCCCCACTTCCTGTTAACCACTGACCTTTCTTCTCATTTAACTCCTCTGCTGTTATATGCTTTTAAAAAGTTCTCAAAAAGAAATTGAAGTTTGGTGACTAACTCAAATAAGGTCCACAAGTAAATTCATTTAATGAAGTCTGTCAGAATTAAGTTAGGTCAGCAACTGAGTAGGGAAGATGTCAGATTTAGAGGAAAGATTTACTCCTCAGGGTTTCAAGCAAGAAAACCGCCAGTACTTGATGATCTCCAAAGGGTTAATAGTAAGAGTTGTGTTCAGAATATGTGTGTCACTGTGATGTAAACAACACTGCTACAGAAAGTTCCAAAGGCACAATTAACAGAAAATTCTATTAGTCAGACTGGAAGGAAGAAAATTAATAATCACAAGAACTGACTTCTTCTCTGGAAATGGCTCATTTCTGTAGCCGTCACCATAAATTAGCCTTTTCTTTCTCATTATGTTCAACGGTTCTTTCCAATTCTTTGTCAGTCTCCTGTCATTTGAAGAACCAGTATCTGCTGAGATTCGTGATTGCGAGTCATCCCAAGCAAAGAATAATTGTGTTCCCTTAAATCTTTTTCCCCCATTTCATTGATATGTATAAGTGCACAACTTAAGGGTTACAATGGAGTTGAGCATTGTGTGCACATACGTATCTTGTCAAGGTGAGAAGGGCTTTCCAGCTCTCCTTTTGTCCCTCCTCCCACCCGTTTCTCCCTCCCTCCACCCCCACCTTCCCCCCTCTTTCACTTTGTTTTTTGTCTTAAATCTTCCCCCTTAAATCTTAATGAGATGCTTCTAATTATATTCTGGATCTAGAATTTGCGTGTATACAATTGGGTTGTGATACATCAGAGGTAAAAAGCGGATCTAAGAAACACAGTGCAGAGAATACCTGGTGACTCTAATGAAGTGTCCTCAATGAACTACCCTTCCCATGGGGAACAGGTGTAGAAGACGATGCTGGTCCAAAAGCCTCACCTGGAATCTGGCTCCTTACTTTGTATTTGCTTCTGTAAGCTCCCTGGTAGATTTTGAGAATCTCATGAAAGACAATGTGTCTTACCTGGAGCATCCGGGTGGCGCCTTGCAAGCTTCCTGGGCTGCAAACCTCTGTCAGTCTCAGTTTTGGTCTTTGACTCCTTCCAAAAGCTCTACCGGGTTCAGTAGATTTTTATCTCAGAAGACTAGCGGTGCTTCTTTCTGGCTTTCCTCACCATTCCCACACTGTGCTCAGACCACTCCCTCTCGTTGCTGGCCTCTTTCCTGATCATTACATGCTTCTTATCTGTGGATCTGATTGCTCTACATGGCCTGTGGAGGTAACTCCTCCACCCCCCACCCCCACCCCCACCCCACCCCGTCCTGGAGACTGAACTCAGGGCCTCTGCCCTGAGCCACACTGCCAATTCCTTTTGAGTTTTTCTTTTTAGACAGGTCTCAAAAATTCACTAAGTTGCCCCAGCTGGATTCAAACTTGCAATCCTCTGGCCTCAGACTCCCAGAGTGCTGGGGCTATCGGTCTGCAGCACTGGGCTCATCCCCTTGTGCTTCTGCCTGTCACTATAAGGTCATCACAGACACAGAATGTGTCTTTACCAAAATTTGTATCTCTGACATGGTATATAAAATTTTTATTGAAGAAAGAATAGAAAAATTTAAGGCTGATACTGGAAAAATGATTTTTTAACTCCCAGAAAGAAACATGGTGATGATGAGCTTGCTAATGAAAGCTAAATGCTTACATGGTTCATAAAACATGACTGTAACAATAAGCATTTAGTAACATTATTAGCAAAGAAATGAAAACTATTCAATCTTAATAAACAATAACAGTTAACATTCACTACTTTATTACCAGGCTCTAAAAACTTTTCTATTTGCTTTCATGAATAAGCTCATTTAATACAACAACACTGTTAGGTAGAACACAGAAAGTCTCTCCATGAAAATAAATAGCTCACAAGTGACAAAATCAGGATCAAGGCCAGCTAATATGGTCCAGAGCCATATTCTTACACCATATACTACGTTAACAAAAATTCATGAAAAATCAGATGAGAAAGAAAGGGGGGAGGGTCTAAAGTTTTCCATCCATCTCTGTTTTAATTTTTAAGGGAAAGTTTTAGGTCAAAAGGGTCAACAATCCTACTTAAGACTAAGTTAGGCCATAAAGAAATCCATAATGTTTCCACAAAATTTGATTAAAGCAGAATAGTAAGACCCAGTTTATAAGAATTAACTTGAAAGAAAGCAACTTAAATACCTATTTGTCAGATTAGTTTCTATTTACATGCAATATATCCAGAATGAGGGTAGAAGCCTTAGGAATACAAAAGAACTCTGATATAGCTTTCTCCACCTCGTCTCTTCTTTTTCTTTTGTTATTATTATTATTTGAAGTACTGGAGATCATCCTCAGAGCCTTTGCACTGAACTACATCCTCCACCTTTTATGTTTTTTTTTAAGTTTTTTTTTTAACATTTTAAGACAGGTTCTCACTAAATTGCTTACTTGCCCAGGCTGATCTTGAACTTGCAATCCCTCTGTCAACCTCTCAAGAGTACTGGGATTACGAGCATGCTCCACCACACCCGGCAACAAAGATATATTTACTCGAAAAAAAAGAAACAGTTATTGAAAAAGAAACTCTTCAACAATAGATAGAGGGGATGGAGGAATGGCTCAGCAGTTAAAGTGCTTGCCTAGAAAGTGCTAAGTGCAAGTGCTAAGTACCTGAGTTCGATTTCCCAGCAACACATAAGCCAGGTGTGGTGGCACACACCTGTAATCTCAGCACTTGGGAGGCTGAGACAGGAGAATTGGAGTGAGTCCAAGGCCAGCCTGAGTTCCATAGTGAGTTCAGGACCAGCCCGGGCTACAGAGAGAGAACCTATCTCAAAAAAAAAAAAAAAATAGAGGATATGATAGGTAATAAAACTCAGGTTATGTAGCACAGACAATAAATGTAGTTATGGAACAATAAATATTTGTTAAGCATGCTAATTATGTTTTTAGGAAAAGAATTTCTGAACACTGACATGGAAATTCTTTTCCTTAAATGTTTCAGTACCATCCTCACCACCAAAGAAGTTCTATAAAATAATATTGCTACTATTATACAATATCACAGAAATTAAGAACAAAATCAAAATACAAAGTTCTAGATTGAATTTTAACTAAAAAGAAACAACAACACACACGCAAGCTTTGTTTAGTGGTATTTCTAACATGAAATAGCATTAGGAAAACCCCCTCAGGAAGTCAGAACACAATGTAAACCAGTAAGACTTTCCATACCTTTCTAGACACAGGAAATCTTAAAATATCAGTCCATCTGCTAGTGGATATAGCAAAGACAACTTTTCTAAAGCATAGGAGACATTGTATACTGTAGAGATTATATGTTTTACAAAATAAGAGAAGCCATTTATATGACAATCTTACTTATAAATGTCATTTCAAAGAAGAAGCGTCTATTATAAACATTATCAGAATTCTTACCAAAACTGAAAGAAAAGGAACATTACAAGAAATGAAAATTCAGTAAGGTAAAAGTAATAAAAGAGATCTTTTTGTAGATCTCTTTTAAAGATTTCACATCTATTGCATTGATAATGACAGAGTCAGAACTGCCTACAGTAGTGCATTTGGAAGTGTACTTGCTGGACTGGGAGACCTGGGGACTTGTGGTTATGTGGACAGAACAGAGAAAATCCCTGCTCAGCCCAGCAGCCCGGCACAGGAGTGAAGAAGCTTTCATATGATCCTGCGACCATTTGTAGGAGCCTAGCTCTGCCAGCCCCCAGAAAAATGAAATACAATAGCAAATTCCTGTATCAAGGTGCTAAGTATTGGTGTGGTATATTACACATAGCAATAAATACCTAGAACATATAACAAAGCAATAAATACCTACAACATATAACAAACATCTGAAGATGAAAGATCTACCTAATAGTTCTTGATTTGTAATATTTAGCACAGAATTCAGCAACCTGTCATTGGAGAAATGTAACTAAATTCCTATACTTCATATTATGACATGTATTATTTATTTATTATCTTAGTTACTTTTTCATCACTAGCACTCAATACCCAATATTGCAAATCAGGGGAGGAAATTTTTTATTTTAGCTCACAGCTTCAGAATGTCACAGTCCATTCATGGGTGGCTGGCGAAAGTGGAAGAACACAGCCCACGCAGAGGTGGGAGCAGATCCTCACAGCATTGCACACCGGAAGGAAAGTGAAGTTGAGTCAGGCAAGGAAAGAAGTAGCATATACATACGTCCAGGTGCCGTCCCAGTGATCTGCCCTTCTGAGTCCAGCCTCAGTGTTCCCCTCCAGGTGTAAACCCACACCACATGCCCGTAAACCAGTCCATATGCCTATAATCCAATATGCTACATGCCTGCAATCCAATCTGCTGCACACCTGTCCTCCACCACACACCCATAATCCATTCCTGCAGACCAGACCAACGTCTCCCAAAAGCACACGGTTTTATAGATAATCCATAACACTGAAATACGTGAGACTTTGGGGGGACATTCTAGATCCAAGCTACAATATTTACTTACTTAACTTTTATTCATTTATTTATTTAAAGGGTCTCACTATATAGTCCAGGCTGGTCTCAAACTTGCTATCCTCCTGCCTCAGTTTCCAGAGTGCTGGGATTACAGACATGTACCACCACACCTGGCTTTCTCTCTAATATATAATATAATATATATTTAACTGAATAATATCACTATCTTTCAATTATTTTCTGAGTACAAAAAGTAAACTGTTAGATTTTTGTTAACATTTCTAGGGGTAATAACAATATAACACAGAGGCTTGGTGTGTAAATAAGTGGTTAGATTACTTGCTTTCTGCAAGCAAAGCCCTAGGTTTGATCTCCTAGTACCACATAAAAAATTGGCCAGGTGTGGTGGCATATGCTTGTAATCCCAGCTATTGACAGGCTGAGGTAGGAGGATTGCTTTGAGTTCAAGGCCAGCTGGGGCTACATAGGGAGGTCAGAACAATCCTGCACTATAGACTGAGATCCTGTCTCAAAAAAAGAAATATATATATATATAGTAACAATAGGTAAATAAATATAAAAGTTTATATTAATGGGACTATATATTTTATTTTGGGGGGAACTATATATTTTAATAGTCTTTGTTTTTAGAGCAATTTTATGTTCACAACAAGTTCAGATTTTGCATGTACTTTTATTTCCATACATGTATATATTTCCCCACAACAAACATCCCACACTAGAAGGGTTTATTTGATATAACCAATAAACATACCTCATTATCTCCCAAAGTCCATCACTTACATACGATTGGCTCTTGGTGTTGTATAGTCTATAAGCTTTGACGAGTGTATGATGACATCCACTGCCATTGTAGAACTGTACAGAAAGTTCCACTCCCACCGAAGTCCACCATGCCCTCTTTCCCTTCCCACTCAGCCCTGACAACCATGGACTGTCTAGCTGTCTTCGTAGATTTGTCTTTTCAAAATATGATGTAGTTGGAACTGTAAAGTTTGCAGCCTTTCCAGATCGGCGTCATTTCCTTAGTAATATCCATTTAAGGTTCTTCCCGGTCATTTCATGCTTGACTCTTCTTTGTGAAAGATTGTTCTATGTTATAGTTTATATCCAAAATGTCCCCCAGCAGTCTCACTTGCTTGGAGAGCGATTGGAACACAGAGTCACCGTCCTCATCAGTGGATCATCCAGTGGTAAGTTTGTGTGTTATGAGGAAGTGGGTCCTGGGTGGAAAGATGGGTCACTGGGGTTTTGCTCTGAAAAGTGCGTTCTCGGCCTTAGCTCTTACCTTCTGCCTCTCTGCTTCCTGGCCACCACTCAGTTGGCGCCATGCCAGGCCCTTCTGCCTTTGCCCTTTCAACTTTGGAGCTGACCAACTGTGAATTGAATCCTCGAGAACCTGTTAGTCTAAATAAACCTTTCCCCTTTTAAGTTGTGGGTGTCGGGTATTGTGTCCAGGATAGGGCAAGTGACTAAGGCAGTGCCTCAGGTCCTCCTTGCAAGCCAATGATAGTCCCTGACTAGAATATATAAGAATTCAGCTATTAGAGTTCTTGCCTGACAAGTGCAAAGCCTGGATTCAATTCTCCAGCACCACATAACCCGAGGCTGGTGGTTCATTCCTGTAACCCTTGCACTCCAAAGGCTGAGCGGGCACCATACTGAGTTCAGAACCAGCCTGGACTAAAAAGCAGACCCTGTCTCAAAAAAGCAAACACACACACACACACACACACACACACACACACACACACACATATATATAGTTTGCTTATTTTACATGTATACATATGTATATGTTCATATAATCTTCGATAATCTCTCTTGATTCTTACAGCCAACAACTTACCAATCAATTGTAAATTCTTCCTCTTTATTACGTCATTCAACAGTCTTTTCCTCCATTTATTCCGTCCCTTTGCTGGTGAAGGACCTCACTTATTCTTGTTTAGATAAAGACAATAGAGTCCAGTCAATTTTTTGCCTTGATCTCATTTTCCTCTGGCTTATTGTATTCACTCCTACCAGAGTAATTTTATCAGATGAGTTTTTTGATTAATGTCTACTTCAATCTCACTTGAAATATAAATGCATATTTATTAAATAGTATGGGCTCTAGAATAATTGATTATAACTGAGGAAGCTGCTGTTTTAGTACATAAGACATTTATTAATCACTTGCAAATAGATAAAAAATTTGAAATAAATTTTTTCAAAGGGAAAGTGACAAGATGAATTAAAATGACAATCCTTTGTCTATCAAAGAAGGGAAATTAGATAATGCAACTAAATCCTTTTTAATCCCACAAATGCTTTTGAATTTTTGAATGTTGCTGTAAGGAAAAATGATAAGTGCTAGGTTACATTTTAATTCAAATTTTTGTGCAATATACATAATTTTTGAGTATTTGAGCTGATATAACAGCCTGTGTAAAGAAATGATAAAAAAAAGAGAAGCTTTAAGTATTCAAGACACATTTACAAGTAAATAAAGTTTCCCTTGCCAGTTTTTCCATCCAATCTTGTATGTAAATTTCTGTCTCACTCCTGGGCTGCTAGGCCTACCTTTTTATATCTGATGTCTTAGTAGAATGTATATGCTCCTAGATAAATAGATGATAGATAGATAGACAGATAGATAGATAGATATGTACATATATATGTGTGTGTGTATATACATACATACTGATCTCTGTCTGATCTGATCTCTTAGTTATATTCATACATATATATGTGTGTAACTACAGAGATAAATAGCCACAGATACATAATTTTTTCCCAATGGGAATTTTTTAGTTTTTTTAGAAAATGGAGTTAAGAACACTCTGATAATTTTTCCAGCATTTTTCCTAGTAAGAAACATGATAGTTCTTCCAAAATTTTTGCTAGTAATATTTTAATCTATTTTAGAAAAAAAATGTTTCTTTTGGCCTATGACCTGTCTGGCACTTATAATATTCATTTTTTCTGGGTAACCAAATAACTAATCTAAAAGTCAGGAAACATGATATTATTCTTGGTTCTATCACGGATTTTTCAACCTGACCAAATATTTATGTTTTCAGCTCAAAAAGTAATTTTTAAAAGAGACTTATTTCTTCTGACTCTTCTTTCTCAAAGTAGCAGTATTTTAAAAACTAAGAAGAGAGGATGAGTGATAAGTTAAAAAGCTTCATTGGTGGATAAGATTTCCTGCTTATTCCTGGTCCAACATTTGCTGACACACTGATGCTGGACACTAAGGAGTCAAGCTGCCTGTAAGACTCAGAGCCTGATCACTAGCAAGTCCTGTGCCAGTTCAGGGCAGGTTCCCTGTTGAACAAGTTTTGACCTCAATCATAAAAAAAAAAGTTTGGGTTCCAGAGCTTTTGGATTTGGGAATTTTAGAGGAGAAACAGTAAACACCATGGTTCCGGTCATGTGTATGTATTCTGGGACAGGTGTAAGAAAAGAAGTCTTTGAGAATGTGTAGGGGTGGTACCCACCCCAGCCGGGCAGGGAGCAAGAGGGTCACTGGGGGCAGAGTAGAGGACTGTTCATTCTTGTCAATGAAGCAAAAATTTTATACTGTATTATTGTCCTAGCAACTTGTGAGTGATACTGTGGGAGAAATTATTGCCTGAGGGTAAAATTTAAGATTACTTTTTAGTTATCCACTTTATTGCTGTATTGGAAATTGTGCAAATACTTCCTCTTGCTAGAAAATGTACAATGAAAATTTTATTGGCTAAGTCATTTCTCCTCTTGATAGAATTTTTTAATTGCACAAAACACATTAAATAGAAGTATCTTCAATTTAAACGATCAATTATCTCTTGCATATCTATGCTCTAGTTCAGAACTTTTAGGACTTTCTTATACTGCTCAGTTGGTCTCTCACTGACTTCAGCCAAACTACATCCTACAGACGAATCACTTGACTCTCTCTCTCTCCATGCACACACACACACACACACACACACACACACACACACACACACATTTGCACACTGATAAAATATGTGGCAGTAAATGCCATTCATTCACTTATTTATTCACTAAGACAAGTATCTACTGAGTACCTTCTCAGTGACCCGCATAAATACAGGGTAGGCAACAGGGAGCCAAAGGAGACAGAAATTTAATTATATATAAATGCAAAGACACTGGGAATTAAAATTTGGGCAACAGACCAGGAAGAGATGAGTCAGCAACTTCCAGACAGACTTTGGTAGCAGTGCAAGCCCTGGGGACCTGGGGGGTGGCAGCCTTGGTGCTGAAGGTCGGAAGAGGCAGAAAGGACAAATGCAAAGCTCAGGAAAGGTTGTGAGAAAAAACGCCAGGCAGGCCAGTCAAAAGCCTATGCCGCAGATGCGTTCTGAAACTCAAGTCTACAGGAACGAGATCTGGAATTAGAATCCCGTGAACCTGGGTCCAGAATACTTTAAAATGTTCAACGTTTGTACATAATTAATAGCCACTTCTAAAGTTTGTTTTGGTTAATATTGTTATGTTCTTCTCCAATATTACTGCATGAACTATTTGCACTGTTTTTCAAAGTGGGCCTCGTTAAATAAGTGTGAATTCAGTAACCAATTGAGTTATTTGTTAATCAGTCAAACATATTGCCTGGAACTCTACTTTAATAGGTGACCAAGGCAAAAGAGAAATACTGAGAATTAACCAGAAATTAAAATCAAGGGAATCTGAACAACAACAACAAAATTTACTCTAAGGTCTTTTTTTAAAAATCTAAACTTTAAAAAATTTTTCTAGAAAATAATTTCAGAGTTATATAAAAATATTTATTTAAAATATTTAAAAAGCTGAGCTCTGTTTCTGATACTTTCTCATTGCTGGGACAGGATACCTGACATTCACGACTCACAGGAGGGAAGGTTAATTTTAACACAGAGACTCAGAAGGTCTCTGTCCATTCACAGGGATAGCAATGGCCGAAGAGCATGACAGGGAGAGAAGAGCCCCTCCTCCCCTTGCAGCCAGGAAGTTGAGAAAGAGAAGGGTGGAGCTAGTGAGAGGCATGTATGCTTCCGGGTCAGGGCCAGTGATCCGCACCTGCTGACCAGGCACCACATCTTAACAGCCTGGGAAACCATTACACTAATGTACGTGATCCTGTTAACTCCCACAAACCAATCATCTTCCAAATGACTTTTGGGGCATGTCCCAGATACAAACCTTAAATGCCTCCATACTAGCTTATATTTAGAAACAAAACATTAGCTATTAATTATTTATTTATTAGCCGAAAATTTTAATGTATTGAATATTAAAACTTTAAAAGTGCTCAGGTGAATTATGATTATGCAAACCAAAGGAGTTCGGTTAAAAATGAGAACTATAAACTGGGCCAGGGAGCACAGGTCAGTAATCCCAGCACTCTGGAAGGCTGCAGAAAGATTGAAAATTTTAACCCAGCCTGGGAAACTTAGCAATTTACAAAGACCCTGTCTCAAAGTAAATTTTTTTTTAAAACGGACTGGGGATGTAGCTCAGTGTGAAAGCCCCGAGCATTGCTTCTCTGCCTTTCGGCTAAGATCAAGTGTACAGGCCCTGAGCTCACTCTCCAGTTCCACAAAAGGAAAGAAAAATACAAAGTTTGTTTTGTATCTGGTTCCCCAACTCAAACTCAAATAAGAGAGCTGTACTGAAAGGCAGGCATGAGTGTCTTTCCCCATTTCAGTCTTGAAAGATAGTGGGAACTAATTCTAGAATCTCTTGATGGCTTTCTATTTCTCTCTCTCTTTAAGAGGTCTGCTTAATTGAATATGTCAATGAACTTTTTCTTTTAAAAAATATTTCATTAGCTATATTTGTGATATGTAATAATAACAATCAGCTTAAGAAATTGGCTCATGTACATATCACATCCCGATCACTGCCATTTCTCTTTCCCTTCCCTCCCCCAACTTCCTGTCTCTCCCCACCAAGTCTATTCTCTGTCTTCCTGTCTTCCTTCAACGCTCCTTTACTTTGCCCATTTACTTTTTATGGTTTGATTTTCTCATATTAGAGAAACCATGTGATATTTAACATTCTGTGTCTGATTTATTTTACTAAGCATAACGGTCTCAGCGTGCATCCATTTCTCTATAAGTAATTCAAATTTGTCTTTGCGTGGCAGAGGAGTACTGCATTGTGTAAAAGTATCACCACTTCTTTATCTATTTATCTATTAATGGACATATTGACTGCTTCCAAAAGTTCGTTATTGCAAGTTGTGCTGCTATAAACATAGGTAGGTGCCATGTGTCACTCTTTTATGATGACCTCAACTCTTTTGGAAAGTTCCTTAGAAGAGGTTTAGCTGGATCAAATGGGATATCTACGTCCAGTTTTTGGAGGAATCTCCATGCTGCTTTCCATAATGGTGGTACCTGCTTATAGTCTCACCAGCAATGTAGAAAGGTTTCTTTCTCCCCACAACCTGACCAGAATTTGTTGATTTTTGAGTTCTTAACATTCACCATTCATACCAGAATTAGATGGAGCCTCGGTGCTGTTTTGATTTGCATTTCTCTGTTGGATAAAAACACTGAACATTTTTCATGCATTTATTAGCCATTCCAACTTCTTTTTCTGAGAACTATCTATTCACTTCAGTTGCCCATTTTTTGACTTGGTCTTTTATTTTGGGGATCTAATTATTTTTAGTTTTTTGTATGTTCTTGATAATAGCCCTCTGTCTGAGGAGTAAACTAGCAGAGATTTTTCTCAGTCCATCACTTTTCTCTGGATTGTTTCCTTTGCTGTGTAAGGATTTCTAACTTAACATGATCCCATTTGTTGATTCGTGGTGTTGTGTTCACCAGGGGTTTTCTCAAGAAAGTTCTTGCCTAGACCTATGTTGGCAAATGTTTTGCTTGTTTTTTCTCCCAACAGGCTCAGTGTTCCCTTTTTAATATCTAGGTCTTTGATCCACTCAGACTTGATTATGGGACATGGTGAAAGATGTAGGTCTAGTTTTCTTCTGCATGAGGATGACTAGTTTTCCTAGCACCATTTGTTAAAGAGGCTATCTTTTCTCCAACATATATTTTGGCCCGTTCTTTGAAGATCAAATACCCTATGTTGCTTGGGGTTGCCTTTATAT
This sequence comes from Ctenodactylus gundi, assembly GCA_004027205.1. Classification (NCBI taxonomy): domain Eukaryota; kingdom Metazoa; phylum Chordata; class Mammalia; order Rodentia; family Ctenodactylidae; genus Ctenodactylus; species Ctenodactylus gundi. The sequence goes on along the minus strand of PVKB01006386.1, from coordinate 19,298 downwards.
CCTCATTTCTGTTCCATTGATCTACCTGTCTGTTTTTGTGCCAATACTATGAGGTTTTTTTTTTTTTTATCACTGTTGTTTGGTAACGTAACTTGATGTCCAGTATTGGAATGCCTCTTGCTTTTGTTTTGTTGTTTGGTACTGTTTATGCTGGTTATTCTGGATCTTTTCTGGTTCTATATACATTTTAGAATCATTTTTCTCTAGCTCCATGAAAAATGCTGTTGGTATTTTGATTAGGATTGTATTGAATCTGTTTATCAGTTTTAGTAATCTGGCCATTTTGACAATGTTGGTTCTGCCTATCCAGGAACAAAGAATGTCTCTCCATTTTCAAATAGGCTCTTCAATATTTTTTTTTGCAAAAACTATACTTTCCAGTAAAGAGGTCCTTTACTTCTCTAGTTAGGGTGGTTCCTACGTATTTTACTTTCTTGGACCCTACTGTGAATGGGATTGTTTTACTGATCACTTTCTCTATGTTTTCATTGCTGCCATAGAGGAATGTTATTGATTTTTGTGTATTGATTTTGTATCCTGCAACTTGGCTGAATTTATTCATTAGTTATAAGAGCTTCCTGGTGGAGTTTTTGGGTTCTGTTACGTAAAGGATCGTGTCATCTGCAAGAAAGGATAGACTGACCTCCTCTGTTCTTATGCATGTTCTCTTTATCCCATTCTTTTTCCTGTTTGCTGTGGTAAAGGTTTCAAGCACTATGTTGAGGAGAAATGTTTTTAGTTTTTCCCATGTAAGATTATGTTGGCAGTAAGATTGTAATAAACTGTTTTTTATCAGCTTGAGGTAAGATCCTACTATACTATTTTCACCAGACTTTTTATCAGGAAGGGATGTTGTATTTTGTCAAAAGCTTTTACTATATCTATTAAGATAATCATATGATTTTTGTCCTGGCTTTTGCATTAACTGATTTACGGATGTTGAAATATCCCTGTATCCCTGGGATGAAGCCAACTGGGTCATGATCATGGATATGATCTTTATAATAATTTGTTACATTCTTTTTGTAAGTGCCTTTTTAAGGATTTTTGCATCTATATTTATTAAGGAAATTGGCCTGTAGTTTTCTTTCTTTGTCGGGTTTTTATCTGGCTTTAGGATCCAGGTGAGTCAAAGGGCCTTCACAACTCCAGCCCCTTTTTATTGTCTTTATTGTCTATTTGAAATAGGTTCTCACAAAGGTGCTAATTTGCCCATGGTGGACTCAAACTTGCAATTCTCCTGCCTCAAACTCACAACTAGTTGGAACTACAGGCCTGCGCCACTGGGCCCAGACAGAATCTCACATTATAATTGAATCTGAAATCAAATGGAAGTACAATGTTAGAGACAAGAAGACTAGTTAAGAGTTTCTAAAAATTGGAGTTCAGGGCCATAGCTCAGTGCTTTATAGTGTTTGCCTAGCATGCTTAAGGACCTGCGTTTGAATCCCCCAGCACCACATAAAAATTAACAAGTGCAGTGGCCCATGTCTGTAATCCCAGTACTTGAAAGGCTGAAGTAGCATATTGTAAATTTTTTTCTTCCTTTTTTTAAATTTTTCCCCATTTTGTTGATATGTATAAGCACAAAATTTCAGGTTTACAATGAAGTTGAGCTTTTAATGCACCTACTGATCTTGCCAGCCTGGGCTAAATAACGAGTTCAAGACCAGCCTGGCCTGCAGACCGAGATCTGTCTCCAAGTAAGATAAATAAGGGTTTCTAAAAATCAAGATGAAATGCAGGGGAGGCCAGAAAGACAGAGAAGAATGTGCTAGTGAGTGATTAACATTTGAAAGTTGAGTCAGCATGATTTCCTAGTGGTTTGGGTATAGGCGGTCAGTAAAGACAAGGTGTTAAGAATGAACAATTAAACGATGGAGTCATCCCCTAGTGAAAACATAGCAGGCGCAACGATTTGTATGAAGACGAGACAGTCCCACTTGTGAGTGCAGAGCTTGAATTAGTATCTAAGATGTCAGCTAGAGGTTAAGCAAGCAGTTGTTGGGTACACAAGCCTGCAGTTTACAAGGAGTTTCTGAGCTAGAAATATACATCTGAGTGGTCAGTACAACACCTAGAAGAGCAAAGGTCCTAGACAAGTTGATTCCCTAAGAGATTCCAGACAGAGAAGAGGCCAGAGGACTAGCTCACACCTATGTTTAAAGATTAGAATGAGAAAGATGTCTTAGTTACTTTGTCACTGCTAGGACAGAATACCTGACATCCACAACTTAAGGGAGGAAAGATTTGCTCAGCTCATAGTTTCAGAAATGCACGACAGAGGCACGAGAGCTGCTTTATATCTGGAGGCTGTAACAGTGTTTTTTCTTCTTTTACTCAGTTCAAGCTGTCATGTGGTCTGCCACTCCCAGGTTGGGTGGCCCTCACCTACAAGTCTATAAAACACACCTGAACACACACAATACCACAGACATCTGCCCTGCCCACCCCCAATCTCAATAAGTTGATGTATTCCCTCCAGATCCAGCTCCAAGCGCCTGTACCTTCCAGCAGGCACCACCTCTCAATAGCACACTGGTCCACAGTTGACTCACTGCATCCAATCATGTGAGGTTTTTGACAGACACTCCAGAACCAAATGATAGCCACAGTGGCGTCTTAGCTACTTCTTCACTGTTGGCACACATTGCCCAGCTCCCACAACTTAGGGGAGGAAAGGTTTATTTTAGCTCACAGTTTCAGAATGTCTCAGTTAATTCTTAGGAGCTGGCAAGGGCAGAAGCACATGGCAGAAGCCTAGAAAGTGAAAAAGATGGTCACGGCATGGCAACAGGAAGAAAGTAAATGAGGAAGAATGGGGCATGTCCTGGTGGTCTGCCCCTTCCGGGCCAAGCCCCAGTGACCTGTCCTCCCCAACCAGCCCCACCTCCTAACAGCGCATGAAGTCCATGCATAACTCACAGTATCAAATACAAAAGGCTTTGGGGGACATTCCACACCCAAGCCTTAACAAATGCCAAATTATCCACTTCAGATGCTTTTGATTGCTCAGCTCAGAGGAGGCCTGAGAACCTGCCTCCGTGGTCGCCAATGTGAATGTCTCTGGTGACCTTATCAAATGTGTTATCAGTGGAGGGTGGGCTTCCTGGCAGGAGAGAGTTCAGGAGTGAATGGTGGGGAGAAGAGAGGGAGGTAGGAAGCTGTCAGTTTTTATGTATTCACCATGGTGTTTCTAAATGGTAATTACATTTTAAAAGTTGTAATAATAGCGATCAAATGTTTTGTATATTATAGATCCTGGGCTGTGGACGTTACATATTTCAAGAAGTATTCATCCCAGCCAGGCACAGGGGTACATGCTATCCCTAGCTACCCAGGAGACTGAGGCAAGACACTCCAAAGTCCAAGTTCCATCTGAGCAACTCAGTGAGACCCTGCCTCAAAATTAAATATATACACGTATACATATATACTAAATGTGTAGCTTGGTGGAAAGCATCCCTAGATTTAACCCCAGACATGGCACAGACACGCACCAACACACAAATCATTCTAACAAATTGGATGTGATCTACAGAGAAGAAGGTTGATGGAGAGGACAGTCTCTTCTTCAGGATCCCAGGTGTGCGGGGCTGGAGCTAGAACCTGCTCTGTTTGACCCCCACCTTCACTTTGGCCACCATGCTGATTCACATCGCCTTTGAAACATGGTGATGAGTTGTCACATCGGAGTGATTTTTCTCCTGAGGTTAGATGCTAAATTGGGAGGGAGAGTGAAGAAATGCTTCGTGTTGGTCAAGACAGTTTTAATCACTGGCTGACAAAGTGGGCAGAATTCACCAGGGCTGTCCATCACCTCAGCTGTCAGCCAGCTTGCAGCAGGTCACTGACCATGTGGCTCTTATCAATACAAAATGATTTGCTTTTTTCCCATTTTATTGATATGTTTAAGTGCAAATTTTAAAGTTTACATTGATCTTGAGCACTTTGTGCACATACATTCTCATGGCAAAGTTACAAGACTTCCCCTCTCTCATCTCCCCCCTCCCCAGTTCCCGTTATTTTCCAAGTTAAGTTCCATGAAATAATTGTGATCTGGGGTCTCTCATAACAGAGAAACCATTTGATATTTCACCTTCTGCTTCTGACTCACTTCACTAAGCATGATGGTCTCAAGCCACCTCCATTTGCCTACAGAAGCCTCCAACCTCTCTGTCTTTATAGATGAGTAGTATTCTGTTGTGTATACATACCACAACGTGTGTATCCATTGGTCTGTTGGGTGTTTTGGTGTCTTCCACATTTTAGCTATTGTTAGTTGTGCTGCTATGAACATGGGTGTATATGTACCTCTGTTATGTGTATATGTTTTTAACTCTTTTGAGAATATTCCCAGAAGAGGTATCGCTGGATCAAAGGGGATATTTATTTCCAGTCTTTTGAGAGACTTCCACACTGCTTTCCGTACTGGTTGTACCAATTTACAAAATGATTTGTTGAACCAGTTTCAGAAAAATTGGTAAATTCAAATAAAAACTTCAGTTCCATGAGCATTTATGAAAGAGAACTTTGATCTATAAGCCAAACATTGGAAAGAAAATAGATTGTTTTCTTACCTGGTCTGCTTCCATGAGAAGATGTCCTATTTTCCCCTCAGCAGAGGAGGGTTTGTGTTAAATGGGGCCATTCCCCTCCACACTCTCCACCTAACTTTGAATGGAATTTTAATTTACCATCTGACTCAGCTATTAAATTCCCCATCACTCTGGCTGAAGCCCAGTGGGATAAGACAAAGAAAACAACAAATGAAATTGCGATGGAACTCCATGTGGTCATCAGGATGAAACACAGTAGCATGATAGCCTTGTTTCTAAAAGCCCGAGACTTAGGATTCTGCTACCGGCTGGTTCAATACTAAAGCAGAAAAAATACTAAAATGTTAACTAGACATCTATTATTAAGACATATGGAAGAAAATTACATCAGCTGGCTTCATTGTTTTTTGTATGTGGTATGCTACACAATAAACCACTGCATTTAATGTTATAATCACATATTAAAATCAGAGTTTTAAAATCAGTACTTACTCGGACAAAATCTTGAAACATTTACTGTTTAAGATTTTTCTAGTCATACTATTCTTGGGAAATCCAAAAATGGAGAGAAATTGTAACTGATTATTTTAACTCTGAACCTTTGATAGAGACTGCTTTTCTGGTTATGTTATGTAAATCTTGGCTTTGATTCTTAAGTCTTTCTTGCATAATGGAATTTCTAAATGTTGTGTGAATATAGGGAAATGTTTATTTTTTGTTTCTTCTTTTTCTTTTCTTTCTTTTTTCTTTTTCCTTTCTTTTTTTGAGGCAGGTTCTTCCTCTGAATCCCAGCCTGTTCCTGAACTCACTATGTAGCCCAGGATGGCCTTGGACTCATGGCAACCTTTCTGCCTCAGCCTCCCAAGTGCTAGGCTTACCACGCCCAGCTTTATGTGGTACTGGGCCTTGCACTTGCTAAGCAAGAACTTTAACCATTGCGGCATTCCTCCAGCCCCGCAGGGGAATGTGCTAATGCAAAACTGAAATATACAAGCCAGAGAAGAAAAAAGAAGCACTCTTACCCTTTGAAGATGAATGTTCAACCCAATATGGAGAAATGCATCTCATCGTGTATGAAAAGCCATGGGTATTCTTTGAAGTGAATAACTTTTTTTGTTGTTGTTCAGCGAGTGCCACGATGTGCTGCCCTGACACACCTGCACGTACAGGTTCACATATCTGAGTAGTTTTCCCATACTTCTTTGCCAGCTGGAGAATGTTTGAAGGACTGGCCTCTTTTCTAACTAATGAACAGCAGTTTTCAAAAAGAGTAGTTTTAAAACAATAACCAGTTTTTGAAGTCTTTGAGAATGGTGGAATTCAAATGCTTAACATGGGGTTGGTACGGAAAAGAAATGCTGGAAAACAATGATTTGCCATATTTATACTGTCAATTTTATGATTCGATGAGAGAAGGTAAAGTGAAGCTCTTGTCATTGGTGTCAACACCATTTACATTTAACCACAGCTGAGGTACTTCAGGAAAATGTGTGCTGAGCCCTCTGACATAGGACTTCCTCTTACTCCGGTGTCCCGCCGTCTGTCCCCTTCCTACAACAAGATGCCTAGTGACCTCACTTGCTCTGAAATGGCTATTTTTTAAAAAGGAAAACTGTCTCTCATTCAACACTCTTTATTACTTAGCTATATAGTAAAAAAAAAATCAGCTATCAACGTACATGAGTATATACACAATGAATTCAACAAGAAAAAAATCTCAAAATATACATGTAGGTTATTTGGGGCCAAGCAGACAAAACAACAGACTGAATTTTTCCCTTTACACCTGATTATTTTTGGTTATGGAAAGACATAATCAAGGTTTGGCTGGACACCAGTCCTTCATTCTGTGTAGCTACACTTAAGAATTCCTTCTGGACACTGGGCTACAATAAAGAAACTCAAATTCGTGCTAGAAATAATGCTATCGGTGATAGTATTTTACTGGAGAAAGAAACTTCTGGGGTTCTGTAAAACTGGAGAAAGGGGGCAACTGAAAAACCGAACGAAATGGAGACCACCAGGTGCAAAAGATACACAATGAAAATAATGGTCATGCATCCAAACAAATCTAAGACAAAAACGTAACGCTAGCAATAAAGGAGGATCAGGAAGACGTGTGAGTGTGTCTGAGATGCACATGAGTTTCCTCTTGTATTGATCCATTATCACATTTGCATATGCTGGAGGACCCAATGTCTGCTTGGCTTCTGCTTCGTTCTGAACCTAAGAGACACACACAGCATTCTGGGAAAAGCTCATCAGCACTGCTTCTTCCCTTTCGCCCGTTATAACTCATTGTTTTCTACTTCCTAAGAAAAATAAGCACAAATTTATGATGGTTTTTTTTCCTTCTCACTGCCTCATGCTAGCCCCAACGTAAACTTTAATTCTTACGCTGTCTGTGAGTACAGAATTCCCATTCATTTCAAAGCACTGTATTGATAAAGAGAGGTTAGTTATGTTCAGAAATGCTCACTGTAAGGACTGAAAAAACATTAGAACAATACCCAGCGTGCATCGAAGTTGCTCGCAGCAGTTGCAGAAACCTGTAGGTAACACAATCCGGAAACAGGAGGGAACAAAGTATATGATCAGAGTCCTTGAGGCCGGAAAAAATGAACTTCTGTGTAAAATAAGTTAAGGATCCTCCAAGGAAATAAAAATTAAGATATATGCATGCATATGTTTCATTGCCTCTCACGCAAACAAGCTAAGCAAATAAGAACGCCCTCAGCCTAATTAGAAAACACTGTAAAACTCCAGGGCTGCAATTATAGTGCCCCACACCTCTATAAAAAGAAATGAGCTACATGCTACGACTGTGACAGCAAAGACAATTGTTCCAAGGACCTGAATGCTCTGAAGGGAAAAAAAAAGTCTTAAAATAATTACATCAGCATACGGACTCTGGAAAATTTCTTCTACCGTAATAAGGTCAGATGAACATTTCCTGTTTCACGTTTCTGGTACACGTTGTCTTTTTAGACAACAATGGTGTGAAACAATGGTTTGGCATGAGCTCAGGGCACACTAAGAAATGCTCCAGCTCTCTGTGTGAGTCAGCCCCAAATAGCAAAGATCTCAGTGACGACAAGAAAGGCCGAGACAGTGTCTGGGGACCGACGGTCCTAGAGACGGTGATTCCGGGAGCAGGCGTGTCCCCTGCTGCGATCTACGTCAATCTTCAATCTCGTGATTACAGAGATGCTATGTTTAATGTTTACATTTATACAGATGGCATGTATGCTTGGTGCGAGTAGCCCGGCTTTCTCTTTTCTTTTCTGGTGGCTATTTGTTTGCAAAGGAAAATTGCGAATACAGAGAAATAATACGCCCTCAGTTCTACTTCAACGGTCAATGATAACTGATTGCTGTCTTCGCTCGCCAGCCCCCTGCTCTGCACTCCGCGTGCGCCAGCGTCCCTCTCCAGCTCCTGCAGCCCACTGGGAATTCTTACTTTGTCCATGGTCTTCACAGGGACTCTGAGCACAGTAAGGCAGGTCCACCCAGGACTGGTTCCCGCCATAGACTCATTCCATCTTCCATGTTCTCTGACACCTTGCTGAGACCTCCACCTCAAGCTGACATCCAAGGAACCTGCCTACGTAAGAGTATTGTGTCAGCAGTTTCCAAGGACACCTCTGCATTCACATGCCCCCTTTATGTTCAATTGTCAATATGTTCAATACTCAAAACAGAATGTCAGTACGGAACTGTACAGTACATATACAACTCTAAATAACACAATAACAATGATGTACGTAACATTTGCATCGTATTAAGTTTTATAAATAATATGGAGGTGGTTTAAAGTATACAGAAGAATGTACAAGGGTTATTGTAAATACTCTGCCATTTCATACGAGGTGCTTTATTACCTGCAAACTTTGTTATCCCCTAGGGTCTTGGAAACCATCCCCACAAATGCCAAAGGACAACAACACCCGTTCGCATGCCAGCTTCTCCCACTCATCCTAGAGCTCCTTGGGAAAAATGATCTCTGCAACACTTACTCCCTGGCATATGATAGATCTCATAAATATCTGTTGAATGAAGAAATATTAAGCCAAGTGAGAATCTCTCAATAATTGCTATTTTATGGCTGTGCATTGCAAAGATCCCATAGATGAAGATATACATTCAAGTAGCAGTTTGGGAAACAAATGAATCGTGCATTTTAGTCATGCTACCCTATGAAGACAGAAATAGTCTCTTTGCTTTCCACATATTTCTTTCTCTCTTCGGCTTCTCTCCATCCCACTTATAAGCACACAAACATTTGCTCACTCCCGTGGGGAATATTTAACTTGATTAACAATAGCAGAATAAGTTGGACAGAAAAAGAAAGAATGAAGATTTTGAGTTCAGATCGTAATGCCTGCCAATAATCCCTCCACGGCGTGCTTTGGCTCAGCCGCGGGATTTACCTCTCCTGTTTCCCAAGATGATTAAGAGTTGACGCATAATTGGCGATGATGCCACTGGAGCGTGTTATCAACTCAGAAAAGGAGCTTTGCCTGTGTGACTTTCATTAGCATTGATGGTAGTTAAGCTGCACACACACAGCATAATGTCTTCTTTGCTCTAAGAAAAAGGAGCCTTTTGTCAACTAGATTATGAAATATTGATTAATTCATGTACGCGCAGACATCCATCTAAAGCTGAGACCATTCTTGTCCCGATGCCACACCCACGTAGAAAACCACGATGACTTCCTGGACAGAACAAAAGGAGGATGAGGCGGTAGAAATGAGGAAGGAGGGTAAGCAGAGAAAGAAAGAGGTTGCAAATGGAATGTGTCCAACTGTGCCTCCAGGCAGACACAACACAGACACACAATCACACACACACACACAAACAACAGCCACTGTACTAATTAATGCAGCTTGGCTTTCTTGCCAGATATTAGAGAAACATTAATTAGAGAGAAATCTCGTTAATCCATTTCCCACTTCATTAATTATGCATCAATGCCAAGTTTTTGTTGGCCAGCCTTAAGACAATCCTATTCCAATAAAGCCCCAATGCTGCACAGGACACGATATTTAGAGACTTTCTTGACTATTTGCAATGGGATTTGGTGTCTTCTCCATTCTTGCGTGATGTGTAATTGTATTTCCTGTTAGTATTCTGTGACTATAAGATGTTCTTTAAGATGACTGCAATTGTTTCTTAGTTAATACCTTACCCATCTCTGTCACAGTCACATTAAGAGTTCCATTCAGCTAGAAAAAAAGCAACAGAACATTTTGAAATACTTAATATTCCTGAATTGTACACATAAGATGATTAAAATGAGAAACTTCATGTGATGTACATTTATCACAATGAAAAAGAATTTTTTTTAAAGCAAGGGTCGCATATCCGTAGACCTAAGAGTTTAAATAGTATGAGAACTATTGAAGTGAAAAGCAGTTCTGAAATTCTCAAATGGACTTAAAAGATCTCAGAATGTGTTTGTGTGTGTGTGTGTGTGTGTGTGTGTGTGTGTGTGTGTGTGTGTTGAGTAAATATTATAGAATGGATATCCGAAACAAGACAACCTCAATGTGTTGTTTGCAAAGGATGTTGGGGAAAGGCACGGATGTTTGAATGGCCTCATCAACAAATATTAACCAAGCCATCCAGAAGATTTCTAGCACTGTCCTACCTCTAATTACATCTGTTATCCTAGCATATTATATCCCTTGTGCTCTTGGTTGACAGCTTTATCACGGGCTTGATGTCATTGTTCCCTCTGACCTGAGCACATGTAAAGGGTAGTGGATTTACCAAGTTTGAGTGGGAAGTGTATAAGTGATGTCTGCTTCCACCAATGGATAGGATCACTTTTTCTCCATTGAACAAGGCCCATTTTTAAGTCCTTCATATCCATAAAATGCCTCACACCTGACACCACAGCGTCACATTCTTGGTGACTACACAGTAAACATCAACTGACATGGTAACCTTTTCTCAACTTTGTCTCAAGATAGTCACTATTAAATGCTACCAAATTCTACTTCAAAGCACAAGCTGATTGACCCTGAGATAGGAAAGGAATTTTTCATTCAGTATTACATAATTAAACTTACCTCAGCAGTTGTAGTATAGCATGTAGTTGAGGTAAATTTCTGGTAAATACAAATGAAATTTAAAATAATAAAAAAACAAAGATAAAGTAAAAGCTTCATTAAGATATATGTTCTTTGTCTAATTTGTACCATGCAAATATTGTTAATTGACATTTTAGTTAATCAAAATAAACCATCAATATAGCATGAAAAGCCACACACTGCTTATTAAGTCCTTTCAATCATTTTTTCTTGTGTCTTTATTTATAACCACTAATTTTATTAAAATTTATTTAGCAAAAGAGGCTAGGTTACTCAGATCCTCTTCTTCATTGTATCTCCAATTGCGTCCCTAGGTATTCAATTCCCCTTCTCCAGGGAGGGCTTGTCTGGAATCTGTCCAGGCTACAGGAGGCCATGGAAAAGGACTGGAGTATCCCTTCCCAATGCTGTATGGTGTGTGGGACAAGAGTGAGGGCGCAAAGGTCATCTTAAGGAGTCATGGCTGAAGTAAATATATCTGAGAGCACAAAGGCTTCTCAAGACAAGGACCGATGGTGATTGGTGAGATCCTAGTCAGAGAACACAATGCTCTGTATGCTTCTTAGCATCACACGCCGTGAAGAGACAGCATGTATCTGATAATGCAATTCGGAGGCTCAGGAAAGATTATGTTCAAACACTCTCAATGTGGAGCAACTAATGTCCACCAAAACATATTTACATTTTGTACATAGCATCTCAACAGAACCTTGAATCAACATTGTGAAGTACACATTAATAGTGCCCATATTTAATAGATCAAAAGAATGTGACACCACCTTAGAAACAACACCTGGTGCCTGGCCACCATGCCTTTGCTTACTTAAAAGCAGCCGTGGGGCCACTGTGGTGCAGGAGGAGCTCCTCTCCAGCTGGAGGAGCCAGCCTGCAGATGGACCCTCTGCTGTCCACCTGCTGACTGCCAGTCAGAGAAGTAGCAGTCATCGAAACAGCACTCAGGGTCTGGGGATGGAGCTCAGTGGGTGAACTCTGGCTGAGTATGCTCAAGGCTTTGGGTTCAATCTCAAAAAGGAAAGAGGAAAAAAAGAAAGAAAAAAGAAAGAAAGAAAGAAAGAAAGAAAGAAAGAAAGAAAGAAAGAAGAAAAAAGAAAAACAACAAGACAGGGGAGGGAGGGAGGGAGGAAACTGCACTCAGGCAGAGATGAGGATGATGGGATCTTAACGAAACTTTTTAAGATTTCAATTTCATCCTGAAGAAGACCCAGAAGAAAGACCCCCATGTGACATCTCACTAAGTTGTCTACTAGTAGATCTCCATATTATTTTTTTCATATTATTTTTGATAAAAAATTACTGAGTGATTCTGTGTATATGATGCAGAAACATTTCAGGGAATTTAAGAAATTTGTCATTAAAAAGAACCCAGAAAATCCCCTTTTTGTTACCATCTTCTTGAGCGTTTATGCAAGACTTCTCAGGTCATGAATTTATAAAACTAAATAGCAGGAGTTGTACTGATATTGAGCCTGTCTCATTCCAGCAATAAGCAATAATTATTCAAGAATTGATACATTAAATAGTTACAAAATGAAATAAAAGGAAAAGATAGAAGCAGAACTTAAAGACATTAAAATGCCCAAATCAGTTCATGCTTATTTCACTAGAGATGCCTTTCTAGTAAAATTACATATAGTTTTAAAGTTTCATGATTGTGAAACATTATATTTTTTGCCTTTTTGTCATTTGGATCAGCCCTATACTAGTAACTCTAATGATAACTCATTAAAAATATTAGGTATTATAATTTCAGAAAATTCTTAAAAATTTACCTCTGAATTTAAGTATGTTGTTAAAGCAAAGCATAATAGCATCATCAAGTTGTTCAAGCAGATAGCTATTAAACATTAAACAGAGCTTAATGATTTTTAAATTAAATTTACTTTTAAATGTTAAATGGCTAGTGGTGTATTAAATTGCTATAGTACTGAGACCACATAAGTTACTGTTTAAGAAGTGATAAAAAATTTATTTTCAAGTAGATTACTTACAAAATTAGATAAACTGCATCTTATGCCACTGTTTGAACTTACAATAAAAAAAGTTGCTGCAATGTGCAAGGAAAATACACAAAACTTCTCAAAATTCTATTTGATTCAAAATGAACAGGAACGTGCTAAGACTGCTGTAATGTAAGAACTCGATTCTGTTTCTAATATTTGTGGAAGAAGTGCAGATATTCCAAAGCCGTCTCTAAAATGTGCTTCAGAAAGCAGAAGACAGTATCTTGGAAGTATAAATCACTAAAGTAAATGAAAGCATGGGAACATCCATAACTCAGTCAGTATTTTTAGAGTCCTCCGATTCTCTGCCACCTTGAAACGCTAAAGGTCAGCTCATAACGCATGTCAGCTAAGAGATAAGAACGTGAGAAGCTGTTGTAAAATTGTCCCCTGATGTTGTGTGATCTGCAGTGGCAAGTCACGGTATCATTTTCTTACCTACCTCAGACACATACTACGCGAATCACCTGATCCTTGACCCTTCACATGACTCACCTGGCTGAAATGTGAGAGCACACCATGGTTTCCCAGGTGTTGTTCTCAAGAACTAATTAGGAATTTCCGTATCCTGATGGAATTGCAAATGAGTAACTAAAAAAAGACCAGCAGGGTGTACGAAGGGAAAATGACAATCTGCATGCTTCCCTTTATATTTGTGGAATATTGACCATAAGTCAACCAAGTTAGTGTAGAATTGAAGCTCAGAGAAAATGTAGGGGGGGAAAGCATTAAAAACAACTTTTGTTAAGCTGATAGAACATGAAGTTCCATTACAAAAGTGTGTAGAAAAAGTTCTACAATCTAAACGCATTGAAACTCCCTGGTGTAAAACACTCTAAGCCAAATTATGGGAAAAGTCAATGTCCTATCAGCCCCAAACAATTGCCTTGCATCAGAATGAAAAGAAGGAAGTGCTGTTCTGAGCAGCTTGCCAAGACTAAGGAAACCTTAGATGGCGGCCGAAGATGAATTGGTTGTGAGTAATAGACCATGAGAGTGTATTCTAATTCGTTTGCCTCTTAAGTTTGAAATAGGTCATTAGCTTCAAACTCAAGGTAAATAGGATCACACTGGAGCGAGACAGAGAAGGAAGGAGAGAAAAGAAGACAGGGAAGAGTTGAACTGCTAACTGTGAGAAATGTATTTTGCTTTTTTTCTCAGCCAATACATCTTATAATCCATTATGTGTTTAGGAATGCTCTATTTCCCTCTTTTTAATATTAAATGTGAGCTATAGAATTAGTTAAGTGTGGGGGAAAAAAAATTAACCCAAGCCCTCACATCATAAGTGGTTGACAGTATGTATCCCATGCTGGTTTTAGTCATCCTCTTTAACCTTTTGCCTTCAATAAATTGGCTGTTTTCTATATTGAACATTGGTCTATCATCAATGCAAGAAATTTTAAGCTACATAATTTGGCAGTTTTATTTCACTGGTTCCAGCCTAGAGCTATGCACATGCTAAGCACCCTTTCTACCGCTGAGCCACACCACCAGCTCTCCACAATTCAGTAGAAAATGATGCCCAACCTTTGAAAGAATAATCTTTGAACTTACTGCCAGAGAAGTTGTCATAAAACAAAGTCAAAGAAGAAATTATAACAAGTCAGCATTTAATAAGCCTGCATGTAATAAGATACATCTAATAAGCTGCATGTAATAAGCCTGCATGCTTGAATACCTACCCGTTCACAACCCAATTCACTCAGGGCCTGTGTTTCATCCAGACCCCACTCCCTCATACTTCTTCACATTATTTGGAAGCAAACCCAAGATAGGGGATGATATTTCTCTTCTTAATTTTAAATAGATAAGGCTTCTCCTCTATCACACTACAGTGGTTGCATTTTCAATAATATGTGATAAAATTCACATGAACATATAGACCACTGTCCCCTCTTTTTTACAGACTGTCTACTACCTCCCTGACCCAAGCATCTGCATCCTGTGCTGGGAAGCCCTGGTATAATGAAATAGTCACCAATACCACTCAGAAGGATGCTGATTTATTACTACATTTATGTAAACTTACAACACAACACACTAGTGCTTTATTTCTCAGTAATACATTTGTTTTTACAAGCCGATTAGGAGTGATATACAAGACAGATAATTTCTTTCATTTTCTTGGTAAAGGGAACTAGGTATTTTTTTTTCTGATTTTAGCTCAGTACTGATTAATGCTAACAGGATTTACACATTCAAACAAGGGAGTTGCTCAATCTCAAGATTAAAAATATCATTCAGAAAGTTTGTGATTGGAATTTATTGGTATGCATTTCATCCAAGTCAATTTGAAACTCTTATTAAACTCTCACGTTTAAATGAAAAGAACTGTCTCCATTACATCATATCTGTCACTGCTTGTAGCTGTACAAAAAGAAAAAGTATTCCGGCATTGGAGCTGGCCTTTATTAGAGAAAAAAAAAACAGTCTTCTGTAAATAACATCTATATTTTTTCTAATTTTGTGGAATATTCCCTTTGGTAATTACAAATTTCTGAAAATACACTATCATTTGAAGATTGCGATTCTGAGCTTATTTTTGTAAGTATGTCCATTATGTAGCCCGGTAAATAGAATGAACATAGGAGATAATGAAATTTTCCTTACATAGTGCAATGTTTTTCTAAACCGTAGTTCAAACACAAAATAAGACAATCTCGTTTTCCACCAGGGAAATTATTATCTGCTTCATATGTACCATATTAATTAGATTAGGCCCAAATCCTAGTAGTTTGCATAATTGTATTTAATTTGCCAGAAGGGGTCAAATTGTAGCATTGGACCTCGCTAAGAGGTAAGCTGTTTAGTCAGCAAAAGCTTATCACAATCTAAAGAAACTGAGAAGTAGTTGTCATTTTAAAGCAATAAAATGTAGGATTCTCTGCAGAGCCACACGTTATTTTATATTTGAATAGTAAAAGCCAGATAGATGTACCTGATTAAATATTTATATTCATGGAATGTGGTTAAATATTAGCTGGAAGCTCTTCTGTTTCATGCGCTTCCAGCTTAGTATCATTTCCTGAAATGTATTTTCTATTTAAATAGTCTGCCATAAATGTAAAAGTAAAATTTCAGACACTAATCTTGTGCCTACTACTTCGATTATAGTTCTTTTCCCTGGAGCTAATATGTTTTTTTACTGTACTTTAATACCAAGGTCAATACACTTAATAATATAGTAAACAAATTATTTTATGCCTCATCGTCACCCCTTATAAATAGGGTTCTATATTAAGAAACTATATATATATATATATATATATATATATATATATATATATATAGTTTTTCCAATCAACCAATGAAGAACTTTGACTTTCACTTACATCAGACCAAGGAGGATAGCCAAAATTGTGCAAGAAGAAAAAAAAATCTCATAGTACTGAAATCTCAAGATGTTTTCAACAAAACAAAAACTTCATAGACTTCATTGGCTGTTACTCCCAGGAAATTTTGGGACGTTTGCTATCCAGCACATCTGACCTGCTCAGAATTATGGAGGTATCCCACCATCTCCCCCCCACCCACCCCCCCAGAAATCATGCCATCCATCAAGACACCATGTCATCCTAACATTCTGGTTTACAAGAAGTTTGGCCCAGTTGCATGTTAATTCTTAACCAGCTGTTATGGTTTAGATCCCAAACGTCCCCCCACAGCCCCTTGCGTGTGTGTGTGTGTGTGGAAGAGTGCTGGATCATGGGGGTACTATGCATCAATGGATGACACCATCGGTGACTTCCTGTGCTGTCAGTAGACATGGCCTGGGTGGAGAGACGATCCATTGGAGCATGACCTGGGACATGTGTTTTTGGGCCTGACTCCTCCTTTGTCTTTCTGCTTCCTGGTGACCACAGGATGAACAGCTTCCCTCTGCCGTGCTGCCTTGGAGCCAGTAGACCTTGGGTTGAGACTCACTGGGAGTCAAAATGAACCTCTCATATTTTAAGTTGTGGGTGTTGGAAATTATGTCTTAGAGACAGAAAAGTAACCAAGACACCAGACTAAACTCTTTCTTTTCTTTTTTCTTTCTTCTTCTCTTTTTTTCCCTTTTTCTTGTTGTTGTTGTTGTTGTAGTACCAAGGCTAGAATCCAAAACTTTCACACTGGCCATTTTTATGTTTGATTTTAAGACAGGGTCTCACTAAGTCTCTAAGTTGCCCAAGCTGGGCTTAAACTTGCAATCCTCCTGCTTCAGCACTGCTCTGCCCCAGCCACAGCAGAGCACCTAACCTCCTTTTAAAGCAGTGACACCCAAGCATGCATTATCACAAGAATCATCTGGGGCATCTTCAGTAAAATACAGATGTAGATTTACTGACTTGGAAGCACAGGAGTGGGAATTGGCGTGGGATTATGAGTGAGTGAAGCAACAACAGGTTTCTTTTGAGATATAATTCATGCACAACATGACTCATTCATTTAAATATAACAGCCAACGGCTGTTAGTATATTTATGAATACGTGTGTCGTTTTCATCACTATGACTCAATACCTGACTTGTAAAACTTTAGGGGAGGAAAGATTTCTTTATCTCATGGTTTCAGAAGGTCTCACACAGTCTGATGATGCAGCAGGCAGCAACGGTAGAGGTGTACAGCAGAGGCAGAGTCTGGAGAGCTGCTCACCCCAGAGCCGACAGAAGCCAAGTGAAGCAAGAGTAAAGTGAAGTCTGCAGACTGGCTAGCCTGCAGCTTTCCTAGGAAGAAGCTGTAACAACGTTTCTTCTTCCTTCCTTTACTTATTTCAAGCTTCCATTTGGGCCATCTCCTCGCTCACGGTGGGTGCCTCTCCATTATTTCCTGGCCCACAGGTCAACAACACACACCTGAAATCTCTGCCCTGGACAACTCCCAATCTCAACAAGTTGGTGCAATCCCTTTAGGTCAAGCCCCGAACATCTGCCCCTTCCAGCCAAGCTCTGCCTCCCAATAACCACAGCCCAAGAACATGCAGCTTTTGGGGGACACTCAAGATTCAGACCACAACAATATGTTACCATCAGCTTTGTGGATTTTAGGACATTTTTTTTCATATCAAAAGAAATTCCAACTGTACGTGTTGGTGATCACGTGTAGTCCCAGTGGCTAGAGAAGCTGGTAAGCAGAATCCTAGTAAGACCCTGTCTCCCAAGAAGAAGAAGATAAAGAAAAAGATGAAGAAAAAGATGAAGAACTCTCACATTCTTTAGTTACTACTCCATGATGCCTCACCCCTTAGCCTTAAACAAACCTTTCTGTCTCTATAGATCTCCTAAGTTATACTGTTCTATCACTGGAACGATACACTATATGGAGTTGGGATTTTTTTGTTCGCTTTTTTTGTTTTACTGAGTTCTTTCTCTTAGAAAAATGTTTTTAAGAGCTGTTCAAGTTGCAGTGTGTACAGTGTGAGTAGATCATTCCTTTTTATGGCCAAATACTCTTCTAGTATATGAATATATCACATTTTGTGTATCTTTTCTTCCGTGGAAGAACACCTGGGTCATCACAGGACTCCGATCCTTAGCTATATTTGGTATATTTGGTAACTATTTAATAGAACAAGGCCTGCTCTTGCTCTCAGGGAAGTTCCCAGGCTGGAGACCTGTGCCACTTGAGGGGAGACAAGTTTGGATGACAAGGAGACCTGGATTGAGCCCTGGCTTTGTGCTTCTTAGTGACATGGCCAGGAAAGGGGTTTTCATTCTCTCTGCCTCCATTTCCTCACTTTAAAAAATGGAAATAATGAGATCTACTTCATAAAATTCTTGGAAGGATACATGAAACAATGTAAGGAAAATGCCTAAGACCACATACAGATATTTTATCCATAAATTATTGTTATTCTGATTTTCCTTGTTGGCTTAAGCTGAAACAACCTTTTAAATACAAATTTCTAGAAACAGTGTAGATTATTCCCTTCTAGAGAATAAATCATTATAAATAAGACCTTACAGGTTATAAGAAAGTAACAGGACAAATTGGAATGTGTAGTTATTTCCCTTTTAAACTAAAACCTAAATAACAAAACCTGGAGACATAACCCAGTGGTAGAGCGTTTGCCTAATGTGTGAGTTGCGGGGTCCGATTACCAACATTTGAAAAAAGAAAGAAATGAAAAAACAATCTACTTTTTCATTTGGGGGGGGAAACCTGATTAGTTAAGGTAAATATCTCACAATGTACTCAAAAATCTTTCTCAGGGTCATACGTAACAGAAGCTGGGCTCTTCATCATGCGACTTGGAGAACTTTCCATTACATCCATATTTAATAAGACAGTGGAAAAGACACTATTCATGAATTACAGAATGACTGGTTCTATAGCTTGAAGAAGTTATTAGGGGAGAGTCCTTGGCCAAATCCTCTTAGTTTGCAGAGGTACCAAAAACAAGGCCTCAAAGTAGTTAACCCAGCATGTTAGCTCAAGTCCCCCATCTTCTCCTCTAATCTATTTCTACCTTAACCACACCAACTAGGCAGAAGTGTTCTTTTTTGCTTTAAAATGCAGTGAGAATGCCAACCCTTCAGGATGTTTGTTCTGCTGTGTCTGCCTCTGAATCCTTACGTCACTCTCATCCTGGAAAACCCCTAGCCGTTCTTCAGGCTCAGCTCAAACGTAGCCTCTTCT
>PVKB01006385.1:37328-63876 GCA_004027205.1 Ctenodactylus gundi | reverse complement strand
TGGCTTGAGTCAAAGAGAACAAATTTAAGTGTTCTTTGATTTGAACAAGGATCCAGACAAAACCCATAACTTTTAAAAGCATGATTGAAGAATCTGGTTTTAGTCCAGGTATGGTAGCACACACCTATACTCTCAGCATTCTGGCAAATTGATAAAGAAGGATTACAAGTTCTAGCCAAGCGTGGCACTGTATACAGCCTGGAATATATGTATATCTATACTTATATCTATATTTGTCAACCTAGAATCTAATGCTTTTTCCATCTAATTTTAGTTTTGGTTTGGTCTGATTCCAGTCTATTTCCCTAGCCCTCCTTTTTGTAAGGAGAATATTTACCCTACACCATTGTGAGTTGTAAATATTTAAGTTTCTTTTTGATTTTCACAAGAAGTCAAAGCTAAGAATTTTCCTTGAATTCCAGTGGAAAGTCTGCACTTAAACTTTTCAGCAATGCTAGAACTACTGATGCTGTCATGACTTTTAAATACAGACTAAATATCCTTTTCCTAATGAGATACAGATGAGCCTCTGGGGAGCAGAATCGGAATGTGATGTTTTACATATAGAATGTCCCCGTATTAGAAGTTGATTGGATTACAGGGGTGCTGTACTGATCAACGGATTGATTCATTGATAAATACAGCAGCTGAGTGGACTCTTATGATGGGTCATTAGAGGTAGATCACTGGGGACATGATCTGGTAGATTTTTTTTTCCCCCTCATCTCTAACTCTCTTTTTCTTTCTGGCTGCTACCATGGGTCGAGTAAAATATTTTTGATTTTTTTTTTTTAACTCTGCCCCTTAGATGTAACAGAAATAAGAAAACTGAAATCAGTGAGCAGGCTTTCCAAATACCAAGAGTAATAACAAAGACAAAAGTAGCTCATTTTTGTTTTAGTTAAAATTATTATTTCTCACATAAATAAGTTTTATTCTGTTACCGTAATTAATAGTGCGATATGAAAGCTATGTCGTTTGTACACAGTTCTTGATAATTTTATGATGAACTCAGAATTTTAAGCAGTATGAACATACAAAATATATGAATAGGTAAAAACTAAAAAAGTTGCTTGAAACAATCAATGGAGATCCAAAAATTTTCAGGGTAGATATTATTAGTGTAACATAAAAAATGCTTTAATATTTTCTTATAAAGTAATATTTTAATTTTGAAAGAATGTGTATATTGAGATATAAATATAAAGGTTTAGATAATATAGATACTTGAGGCCTAAGCAGAATAGAATATTAAATAAATATCTTTGAAATGTGTTATGATTCTGAGGCAAATGTAGTAAACATCAAATCTTATTGTTTAATTAGAATAAAATACAACCTATTCAGGGACCATATACTATTATGAAACAACAAATAAGATAAATAGGTCTAATATAATATCTTTATTTGTTGACTGATAATGGCACAAGTATGGCTAACTTATTAGTTGTATAGGTGAAGCATGCTGCGATGCAGAAATGATTTTCTCTCAAATTTAATAATCCCAGAAAACACCGCCATAATTTGAAGTATTTAACAAAAGCTTATAGTATCAATAAAATCTGTATTATATGTTTCATGTAGAAAAAGGTTATAGTACAAGTTCAGTGTAGAACAGTATTCAGGATATGTACCTATTTAAGGAAATAAAAACATATATATATATATATATATATATATATATATATATATATATATATTGCCTCCAGTCTATAGAATTATGAAAAACAATGAAGTGAATATTGTATCATATTTGACATGACTGAGACAATGACAGAATTAACTACAACATAGTAAATATTAGCAATTTTTGTAAGGGTTTTCATGGTAAAAATTTCTGGACTAAGCTTGTGGTATATAAAAGGGCAGTTCCATCCCATTTTTTGAGATGTTTTATGTTTTGAAATGATTTATTTGATATGTGAAAGATATTAATACATTCACAACCTCGATTCACCAGAGAATCACAACAAAATTTCTAAAATATTATCAAGGCAAGCAAAAATTAAAATTGGACTACTGTAAGAATAGATTCACTTCAAGTATTTACAACATCAAGTGATGTTCTATAATTTGGCTTTAATAATCAAAAAGTAATTGATGATTCATAAGTAACTTGTATTTAAGTTACTACTTTGAAGTTCTTGTCAACCTGTGATAATGTTCAATTACCAAAAAAATTAGGAATTGGAATCGATTCATTTCATTGAAGGAAGATACAAATTTAATCACAGTTATGCTGAATAAATTATAAAACGAATAAAAAGGACTTGAAAGAATCAAAAATATAAAATTCCGTTTTCTTTTAGATGTTTTCTTTAAAATCTAAAAAGGAGCACAGTCAACCTACTGAAATTGCTTTAGAGACTTATCTACCCTTTACACTGATGTGTTATTATAAAACTAATTTCTATGCTCTGATTATGATTAAGTGAAACATTACAGCAGTTCGCATATAAATGTGATTTTACATTGCTTAATATTTCCTATGTTATATTTGCTTTGATATATTTGTTGAAATGTAATTTTATGTATACTGAAACCAATATTTAAAATATTCTGTATTGTATATATAACATTTAATGTTCTTTCAAACAATTTTTATAGGTATATAACATGGCAGAGTTCAGGAAAAACGATTTTCCACCACAGATGGAAGAAAGTTTTTATTACTTCTCTTTGTACATTGATGCTATTATATGTCTTTTTATTTTCCTGTGTAACAGTCTTTGCACTTACTCTGAACTTCTAACATCGTGGCCTGCGTACTCTATATTTTGAACAAAGAGTGCATAGTGACCACAGTTTGAGGATTCACAGAATATGTGAATATTACGCAGCCTTGGTTACATGAGACAGTCTTGAGATCTCATGATTTCAGGCAGCAGAGAAGAACCACAAATTTACTAAGCAGTCAAGATAAAGAGCTCCCGGCAGTTCTCAGGTAAACAGGAAGTACAAAGGAGAAAGGAACTCTTCAAAAGTCAACTTTTTAAAAACCATGATCCTTAAACAAAACATGATTTCAGATTCAATTTTCGTTGTTAGTTACCTTATTAGTATTTTGAATACAATAGAAGATTGCTTTAATAAAATTGTCATAGACAAAAAAACGATGTTTTTTTTTCACAGATTTTCCTTGACTGCTGTATCTCAATTTATGTTTTTTTCTACCAATGTAGTTATATTCCGATTTAAGAGGCTATCCAAATGTGTGTGTGTGTGTGTGTGTGTGTGTGTGTGTGTGTGTGTGTGTGGTGTTACATATACATCTATTGTGTATGTCTTTTTTTTCTCCCCAAATCATTATTTTATTGGTGTGTGCTTGCAATACACTGTAATTACAGTCAACTGGAGGAACTGAGGCATATCCACATCTCATGTTAATTGCTTTTACTTTGCTTCCCTTTCCCACCCTAGGTGTTCTTTTTTCCTCCTATTTATAATAATATACATATGCAATACACAGTGTTTACAATGAATTTGGGTATTTCGTGCACATATATAGCACATCAACTTTACAATTCCTTTCCATTTTTGACCCTCCCACATCCTCCCTATCTCTTCTCCCAAGTCCAGCTGTGTATGTATGTCTTATATCTATCTAAATTTGCTCCACCTATTATTACAAGTCTTTTCATTTGTAGTATTACATTTTCAATTTTTTATAGATCCCTGTCCATCTAGTAAACTAGTAAACATTTCAAACACCAAAGACTAAAACTCAATTCATTATACTTTTCAACCAACCAGTTCCTCAACATGAATTCCACATTTTTATTAGTCCATTAATCTTTTACTCATTTGTATCTCCAAACTTTATAGTCATCACTTTTACTTCTATTTTTTCATGTACCCTATTGGCAATACTACAACATACCGAGCAGTGCTCCGTTGCTTGTGATCTGCCTGCGTATCAGACTCCAGTGTCTTTCAACCTTATTCACATATGCAAGCCATAAGATGATTTTAAAACTCAGGCTAAAATATTGTAACCTAACTTGTCTTCTTTGCTTCTTTCAATATGAGAAAGTTTCTTCCTCTAACTTACCATTTTAACAATTATTCTAAATATGTTTTTGCTTTGAGAACAATTTTATGGAATAATGTGATTTTCTCGTTAGTGGCAGAGGTTGACATGGTATCAAAAATTGGGCCTTGGTACATGACCATAGGAATCCAGTGAAATATAACTTTAGTAAAGGTTCTTTAAATTATGTTTCATAGCAATTTTAATTGTATATAAACATAAATAGTTTGAGAAAAAATGCATTGAAACTATTTCCTCTGATAAAATATGCAAGTAAAAAGCATCATAATGTTATTAAATATGTTCACTACACTGTGAGAAACAAATGTTTTATTAAAAATATGCTATTCTTAACTTATAAGTTCATGAAGTAACATTTGTATTGACAAGAAAGTAATCATAGCAAACCATTAAAGAATTTAAATATATAAATCATTAAATGGAAATATACCCACTAAGAAGGCAGAACTTACTGACAACAGCTTGAATACACACAATCTTGAAGGAAGATTTTGTCATCTCACACAGAATTCAGGTTATGATGAATTCCAGCCACAAAAAGAAAAGGAAGAAATATAAATCCACACGAAAAGTTTTGCTCTGTTTTGATTTTTATTGGCAATGCAAGTAGACAAAATAAAGGAAAATGATCATGATATTGCAATGTCATTTCAAGAGGTATTCTGGCAATTAGAAATCACTTCAGTTCCTTAAAAAATATTTATTAATTTTAACATACACTTAGATCATCATGTCAAATGACACATTCCTTTGAAAAGTAATAGACTCTTTGAAACGGAAAGCCTGGTGTCCCACTGCTATGCTATCTGCAAAGGAATGTATGAACTAAAGAAACAGACACATGGCTGGGACGAAATATATGGTGAATGCAAAAACTAAAAATAATTACAGTTAAAGACACTTTCATTAATTCCTCTCAAAATACTCCACTTTAAATGTGTTTATCTCATTGTTTTTTTTTTTCCACTTTCGTGAGAAGTTCTGGAAATCTACATTCTTGAGTGTCGTTACGAAGTATGTTCAAAAATATGATAAAGTCAGGTGCTGTGGTCCAAAAGAGAGGCTAGATTTTAAACACATTAAAGTGTAGGTGCTGTGGAAATAACTCAGAGTTAAAGTGCTTGTCTAGCAAGCTCAAGGCCCTGAGTGTGATTTCTCAGTACCTCGTAAACTGGATGCAGCAGTACTGGCCTCTATCCCTAGCACTCTGGAGGCTCAGGCAGGATTGCCATGAATTCAAGACCAGTCTGAGCTATATAGTGAGTTCAGAACTTACCCAGAACACAAGGAAGGCCCTGTTTCAAAACAAAACAAAAAACTTACATCATGTCCTCATCCACCTTTTCACATGACATAGCATCACATGACTTCTGCATTTTCTCCATAGTCAAAGTGACGATGACAAAACTTTTGAATAGTTTTCCGAAATTGAGAAAGTCACAGAAACACAAAATTCCAAATTTTACATTAATTTTAGTTAAATATTGCTTAAGTGATTGAGTGATTAGTAGGTTTTTTTGTTTATTTTTTGTTTTTTGTTATTTATTTATTTATTTATTTATTTATTTATTTATTTTTTGAGAAAAGAGTCTCACTTTACAGCCCAGCTGGTCCTGAACTCACTGTGTAGCCCATACTATCCTTGGACTCATAACAACCCTCCTCCCTAAGCCTCCCCAGAGCTGGGATTGCAGGTGTGCATATCCAGCTTTATGTGGTGCTGGGGAATCAAACTCAGGGCCTTGTGCTTTCTAGGCAAGTGCTTTAACCACTCTGCCCCAGTTGATTTATACAATAGAGAAACTATAATTTACACACACACATACACACACACACACACACACACACACACATATGACAGTATGACAATTTTTATTTCCTCGGGGTTGAAAAAGACAAGAGTTTTTCAAATATGAAATTTTTAAACATTTTACCAGCTTTAGGTGGTAAAATAAACAAAATAATATTTTCTGAGAATAAGAATATAAATTGCCTTTTACAGAAGAAGTTGTAAATGAACCAGCTTCTGCTACTGTTGTCATGCTTTTATTTTTTATTGCTAGCAATCAATTGCACATATTTTAGTAGGTAAAAATAACAACAATTTCTTTACTGTTTCTACAATGCTGAAAGTCAATATTTTCACTACAGTGATTGTTTTTAGTGGCTTTTTAAGAGTGTCTATCCAGGTCATGGTTAAGCTGCAGTCACATTTAATTCTCTTTCATTCACTTATGTACAGGAATGTTGGTGTATGCTGTAAATTGGCTGCAACCAGATATGGGAATTCCAATAAGAAAAAAAAAGAGAGAGAGAGAGAGAGATAAGAAGAAGGAAGAAGAAGGAGAAGAAGAAGAAGAAGAAGAAGAAGAAGAAGAAGAAGAAGAAGAAGAAGAGGAGAAGGAGGAAGAGGAGGAGGAGGAGGAGGAGGAGGAGGAAGTGGAGGAGAAGAAACAGAAAAATAAGTGAGCGAAAGTATATTATGCCAAGACTTTTAATTTTATCTGGTTTTTCTCATGATGATATGTGGCTGTGTCAAGAATTCGGCAGCTTCAGAGAGTTGAGAAGATGTACAGGACACGCTGATAGTCAGCCTTCACATCCCACTTAATATCACTTTTCCTGTGTTCTGTTGCTTATGTCACTCACCTCAGGCTGCCTAGGTTCAAGGAAAATGCTTCATAAAACCTTATGATGAAATACATTGTGTTTTGCATATTTGAAATTGCAATCTAACACTGCTGTGATATGATATACAATAAATGTATGAATGAACAATGTATAAAGAAGCAGGGCCACTCTACCAAGTTAGCAGAATACTTCTTTAAAAAACGGTTATTTTCCCACTATTCATTATACATCCCTCTATTAGTTATCTTTTTGTCTGACTCTGAGGACTGAATCAATCAGCAATTCACATTATTCTGATAGGTTCTTTTTCTCAAAAATGGGCGCATCTCCTAATATAACCAATCTGAAAGAAAATAAGTGTATATTTTATGACTGAGAGATCAATTATTTTTTCCTTAAATATGGATAAAAGTTTATAAAGTCTAAAAACTGTGGTACTGTGGTCCCCAACTGAAAACTAGTTTAGCTGGAAACTATTCACCCAAAGAAATGAGAGAGAACAACAAAAAGGAAAAAAAAAAAGAATATGGAAGATATTGGGGGCGCCCCGCACCTCATGTCTAATCAGGAACCTAATTAGGATCACTGAGAGGAGGCACAGTTTCATTTTTCTCTACTTGTGACTGGATCCTCCGAAGGCTACTGACCTGTATGATCTGTGGGCTGGGGGGTTGGGAACTCCTGCTTTAACAGATTTGTAGCTATCTTAAGTTCATGAATAAAACAGACTTAAATTGAGTTTGAAGTCACTGCAGTAAGATAACCTTTAAGCCTACTCTACCTAATACATTCCTCATTTTATTTAAGTAGTCGAATAGAGTTTATCAGAAAACAAAGGACATAACCACTGCTGATTTCAACTTTTTAACTACATGAAAAAAATGATGTAATTAACGAAGCTGTAATGACGCAGGTGAGTTAATTTGGTATTTGCTTTAGGAAGATCATCTTAGAAGTATGTGAAACACATCTTGAAAGGAGGCATAACTACATTGTCTGGTTCAAGCAGAGAAAATGCAGTATCTAAGAATTGTGAGGTGGAAAACTAAGTAAGAGATCATTAACAGGTATATTTGCTTTTCAAAAAGTCAAAAGATTCTGATGAAAGAACAGGTTAGATACTGGAATCTTTCAAACAGACAGTAACATAGAAAGGAAAGTTGGATTGAGTAATAACAATAATTTTAGCTTAGTACTTGGTAGTAGACTTAAATAACTACTTTCTTATCACAGAGGAAAAGCATACAGATTTTGTGACTTAAAGGAGGAGAGGTTTCATGTCACAGTAGCTGTCTCAAAAGCAGGAAAGATGTGGCAGAAAGGTCTGGCAGGGGAAAGATGCTGAACCAAAACATGAAAGCCAAGACAAGGGATGATTCAGGGGCGTGCCTCAGTTACCCCCAGCTCCACTAACTCAGACCTAACTTCTAATAGCAAATTTACCTATAAATTCATCAGTGGATCAATTCATTGAAAACAGAGTCCTGGTGATTCAATCACTTTTCAGAAATCCCACTTCTAAAGACATGGCACGTTCAGGGGTCATGGCAGTTCTAAAAATTCTTATATCTTTAACCATACTTTCTTTAGCTTAGAAAATTTTTAATAGAGGCCTGCTGAGGTCTCTATGAACTTACAGAATATAACCGGAGAACTAGAGGGACAGAATCATAGGCAAGAAAAAGACCCGAGTCTAAGGTCCAATTTTTGTGGTATGTTTGGAATTTTTTAGTCTAGCTAACAGACTACTTGATTTGATTTTATCTTATAAAATAAAATTATAAATTATAAAAGGTTACAATCATAATGTAATAGTTATATTATAATTCAATATGGTTTATATTGCTCTTGCGCTTTTGTGTTTGTCTCAGTTTTTCAGCATTCTGTGATAATTATTTTATTTAGTATGGAGAACTAAAATAGCAAAAGTAACAACTACCGAATATTCTTACTCCCTGTTAGAGGTGAGGGCTCTCTAAGTTAATGCTGCCTCTAAAAATGTTTGTAAATATAAAATAATGTCTAAACAGCTCTAATTACTAGAAAGAGGCCATAGGTCGCAGGCAAATTCTTTCCTGGGAAATATACTGAGAAAACTTCTGTTGCTTTCCGGGGCATTTAAACAATTTCCTGGCTGGTAAACAGTAATCCTGGATAAAGCCTTCCTAGAGATTAGCAGTAGGAGTTTGCTGTGATTGCTGTTGTTATTTTCCCTGTGGAGTGGAAACTAAACATCATCTTCCCAGGTGACAAATAGGTCTCAGGCAAGCAGCACACACTAAGTGTTTTGAATGTAGCTTCAAAATTTGTGATATATTTGGCCTAATTTAAAAATTGCCTAAAATTGAAATAACTTGATCTGCCTGAATAAAATGATTTAAGAGGTTCTGTTATGATTCCCATTGTGGCTGCATCATACTTTATTTTGGAAAATTATAAAAGAAAAACAAAAGAAAAACAAAATTGAAAAAAAAAACCTACCATGAAGTATTATCTGAGATTTATTCTAGTGTGGGAATAGAGGTATTTTTAAATCTTAAATCATAGAGGGAAGTGAGAGCAAAGAAGCTTTATAACAATCAACAAGTTTAGACATCACATGTTTCCAGAGCAATATAAAACTCTAATAGAGTACCAGTTAGATGTTCTACCACTGGCAAGAAATAATCTTTAATTTATTTCCACCTTTCAAAAGACCAAGAAGATATTCAAATTAACTCTTGCAAAATTGAAGCATTAAGGTTTTTAGACAATCGTGTTTTAATTCACTGGATATTAAGTACTTCAAAGAACAACACTGCATTATTCCTTGATATCCGTTGCTAAATACTACATACAATTCTTTTAGATTCATTTGATCTTCTCATCAAAGAAAATCTACAATATCAATGATTTTTCTTTCTCAATTATTCTCTCAATGTGGGTTTAATTTTTTCAGTGGATAATAGCTATTGTTATGGCTAGATGTATGTGACGATGGTTTCTTCTCTATTATGACATTTAATTAAGGACACAAACTATCCTTAATTGCTGCTATTGTAGCTGAGAATACTAGGGTAGTCAAAAGTGTTTATGTTCCTGAGATAACTTGGAAAACTGAGAGAATATCTAGGTATATTTTCTATTAAATATCACATGGATATATTTTGAGTTTTATATTTCTATATCGATGTATTTTCCAGAGTTATTTCTATTTTATTTATTTATTTATTTATTTATTTATTTATTTATTTTGTAAAAGCAGAACTTAGTGGTTGTAATCCAGTTCTCAGAGAAACTGAGGAAAAGGATTGGAAGTTCGACCTAAAGTTGGGCAAGTTAGAGGTTTAGGGAGACCCTGTCAAAAAAAAAAAAAAAAGTCTAGGGTTATAATTCAAAGAAAAAGTACTGAGCTTACACTTTTTTTAATAGATAGAATATGCTTTATGTTTTAAACTTAATTATACTAAAAAGCATGCTTTATGAATAAAACAAAGAAAAAATAAAAATGAACATTTTAAACTGAGGTACAATATGATTAATAGAATTTGTCAGACATATAATACACTACATGTAGCTGTCTTTTGAAAATAGCCAATTAGTAACAGTAGAAAATGATACAGCATGTTTTTATTAGGAATTGCAAAAGTGCTTTCTAATTTGTAAAAAGGTAAGGGAAAAGTAAAAAATGTGTAAAAGAATTTTGAGAAAATAAAAAAAAACCTTGATTAATAAAAAATAAATCTTCTTTCTGTCCATGTTTCTTAAAATTATTCAGGTAAAAGTATGTAACATTTGTTTCTATCATATTCTGTTCAAAATAGACAGGGTAGTATGAAAAACGTGAACTAATTCCACTCCTCTGCTTGTTAGTTTTTGTTTAAGAATTTAACATTCTATGTTTGAAGGCTCATCACACTGACTGACTACAATATCTCACCTTGGAGTGTGCCCTGGGTTTCTTTCTGAGTATTTATAATGTTAAAGATAAATTGATGAAATTCATAAAATAACAAATTATTTTAAAGAAAATAATCCAAAATTGTGTCATGAAATAGCTTCAGATTGAAATAACTTTATCATTTACTATTAATTTTTTCCAGACAAAATTCATACAAAACAAAATACGAAATTAGTGAAATAAGCTAATGAAATAATTAGACTGATAGAACAACTGTAGGAGGACGGGTGGACATTTCTGTATTATGCCATTTCATAACATTGAAGTTGTGAACTAGAAAATTTGTGTATTTTTCTTGCTTGAAATTAATTTACATTAATTTTCTACATTGCTAGGGAGACTATTAGCTTCTACTTTAATAATATACAAGTCCAAGGACTTGTTCTGTGATTCGTCGAACCATTGTACAATGGTTGAGCTTTGGATTTTTATTACATTTGTAATTATAAAAAATATATCTTGGAGTGTCCTTTTTACTTAAATCATTATTTTAGTGTCACTATATATTAATTAATTTGAGTTAAACAGAAGGAATAATTAATTTTAATATTATATTGCTATTATATCTTCAGAAAAAATTATTTCAATAATGACCATACATAAAGATATAAATACAATAAAGCAGAATGTTATTTTCATCTAAAATTAGATGCTTTGCCTGGAAGCTTATCTTTTCTATACATCTCTACTTCCATTTCTTCATTTTAATAATATTAATATTATTTTGACAATTATTAATTTTAATAATATTTATTACTATTTATAAAGTTAAATGTAATTATTATCATATCTTATAATGAAGCATTATTTCTATGTATAGTAACGTAATATACATCAACTTGTTATAATTTACAGTTCAGTTATGTTTTCATCATTATAATTTATATATTTGTTCCAATACTTAAAGAGTAAGCATTAAAAACTTTTTAAAGCAACGTTTTTGCAGTATTATTTGCTCTTTGTAAATGAAGAGAAAAGAAGCAATGTTATTATTCCGCCAGTGACATCCTAAGTATCAATTTCAGGCTAGGAGAAGCATATATCCCCTTCATATCTAACTGTAATTTGATATTTGCTCTTTATTCATCTCAAAATATATTTTTTAAAAATACTATTGTAGCTCATTTAATAAAAGGAGAAAAAACATAGTTTGCTTCAAACAATTTTAAAGGTACCATAAATATCTGAAACTTCAGATTGAAATTAGCTGATATGCTTGACTCAGGAAAGTTTTCTTTTATTCCCAAATATTTACTAGCACATTATATATATATATATATATATATATATATATATATATATATATATATATATGTGTGTGTGTGTGTGTGTGTGTGTATACATATAAATATATATGTAAGTATATATCTGTGGTATATACTGCAAGTATGAGAAATATAAAACTAATAATTTTGAAAATCAACAGATGACAAAAGATGCATTCACGTGTGTTCTTGGAGAGGTGCTGCTAATTTTCAATGTGTTTTTGAAGAGGAAACTAGAGAATTGATATTTGTGTAAGATGATGCAAAGTCTTTTAAGTTAGGATATTTAATACAAACAAAAATTTAAAAAGAAAAGAAAACGCAAACAAGGCTAGTTAGTGAGAGAGAATTTGGAAGAACAGACAAGTAATATTAATACAACACAAAAGAGAATCTCACAACTTGACTGGAGACAGACATAGCCCAAAAGTAGAGCAGCTGTCTCAGTAATCCTCAGACCAAGGTTTATCCCAAGAAAAAATAAAAATGATAAAATAAAATTCAATTTAATCAAAAGCATTGAACAGTAGAGAAGAACCGCACTGTGTAAGACTAGATGCAGCACAAGACACTGAGAAACATTTCCAGAGTTGTCACCTACTGTTGTGTAGATGGCAGTGTTTGTTTCAGGCACAACTCTCAAGGGTGCTGTCTTCCTTGCATTTTCTTTGCTGGGTCAAGAGTCCTCAAGGAAAAGCTCAAGGGAGGAAAGACTTATTTCAGCTCACAGCTTCAGATGGTCTCTCAGGACTTTCATGGGTGGCTGGCAGTGGCAGAAGCACTTGGAGGAGGCCTAATCAGAGGGAATCACAACAGGAAGTGGAAAGAAAAAGGAAAGACAGAGCCGCAGTACAGTCTTCCAGGTGAAGATCCAGTGATTCGCCTTCCAAACAGGCACCGCCTTCTAACAGCACAGGGAATCCATAGATATGCCACACATCCAACACGAGGCTTTTGGATGACTTTCCAGATGGGCACCTTAACACTGATCATGACTGAATGGCTGGAGTCTCGACTGTGATAGAATTTGCTGGAAACTTTCAAGAGAAACATAGGAGATATACCATACAGGTCCAAAATGAACTTTTTCTTTGATTAGTTCTGAGATTTTAGAACAAAAGAGAAAAGCATTCAATCAAGGGTGATATTACCTGAAATTGTTATAAAAGGTTTAGAAATTTCTCTACTCATCACTTCAAACTCATAAAATCTCCTAAAATCATCAAATCTGACCTATATCTAAGTGTCACTTTTTGGTATTGTAGAAGATAAAATTGTCTTTTTTGAAATGTTTACATACACATGTTTTCTGTTCCCTTAGGTTACAGTTTTATTCTTTATGTCTTCTATCTTATATATTTCTCTCTATATATCTTATATCTTTCTCTTGTTTCATAAATTTATATTTATTATGTATGTATTTTTTAAACAAATTTAAAGTGTCCATCCCTTAGCTGATCTTTTCTTCTGCCCTTTTACTCTCCTGGAAAGATAAAGGTAGATTTCCAATTTCTTTCTTACCCGCTAAACTTTATACAATGCCTCAGTTTTAATTTGATTTCTTTCTAGAAGAAAATATCATTTTTAGAAAAGAAATATTCTATAATATTCTCTTAGTAATTTGGTCTTTTAACTACTAAACTTTCGCCTCGTAGTTTTAGAAATCTCTTACTCTGTACTATTGACCTTAAGTTATTTGATGAATGAGTGTTGCTCAATACATGGGTCCCACTAAAAAGCCTAACCCATATGCCTATCGTTTGAATCTATCTATAAGATTATAGTTTGCTTGAATGAATGAGCAAACATACTAACTAACTAGATGTTAGCTAAGCAGCCTGATTACTATTTAAATCAACAACAAGAACCTATCATTTGTAAGGGTCTCTGATAGGTCCCGGAGTATGAAATCAAACAAATCAAAAGTCTTATTATGACTGCTGTCGGTAGTGTAGCAGAGGATTAAAAATGGCTGCATAAATCACAATGTAGGTCACTCTACAGAGGTGTGCAAAATTACTTGTAATCATAGAGTAAAATTTTTATATTAATAGAAATGGTCAGATAAGGGCATGCAGCATAAGTCGTGTTTGAAAAGATGTTAGAAACATTGACAGTCTCTAGGTAAAATTACATAAATTCACTCAAGAAGAAAGAAGGAAACATAAAAAGAGGGGTGCATGAAAATATTACGTAATGAGTGCCAAGTGCAATATGAGAGCTCCAGCAGACATATTTTTAAGGTAGGTGATTCCAGAAATAAAGTATCATTAAAACTTATTGCTGTTATCTTGAAGATTATATGCATTTGGGGGAAAAAACAGTTCCACATACTTCGAACAGGATTATTCTGAAGAGAAAACAAGGTTGGTCAGTAGACAAATTATAGAGTTTTAAAAAATTTATTATTTTTCTGACATTCTGCTAATAATTTTGAAATCATTATTTTAAGCCTACTATTTACAATTATGTCCATTTTACAGATTAATAGTCTGGAGGATTCAGAATATAAGTCAAAAATTAAAAATAAGTTATTGGAACTTAGATTTGAAATCTGCTATTGCTGACTTTATTAGACTAAGTATATTAAACACTTTTACTAAGCTATTTCTTACACGTATAATCATTTATGGGATATCTCAGTTGAACTTGATTCTCTGTCATAATTTGAAATTTATCTTCTCATTTGGTCTTCAGAATATGCCCAAATGAAGGATATTATCACCATCTCATGGGTGAGTCAATAGATGACTTGAAAGTTAGAAAACATGAACATTTACAAAAACAGTCAGTTACAGGAGTAAATATGGTCTGAATCCTGATTACAACCATAGATACCATATTAACTTTCAAGATGGTCACAAGTAAAGGGGAAGCAGGATTCTGGAAAAGAGATGAAGATTGGGAAAGAAATCGTGTGGATTTGCTTAACAATGTACAATACTCTATTGGGTCAACACTACAAAATAGGCTACAAAAAAGAGCCAAAGGAGTGAATGATGTAGCAAGGACATCCATGAAAAATAAACGCAAAGAAAATTAAGTGAATTCACCAGCCTCTATATTTTTCAATTTAGTATTTTAGATTATCGACGCAAAACATTAGCACATTGGATAAAGATTCATTTTCAAAGGATAAAGAAGTCATTGGCAGAATGACTTCTTACTGCTTCACGATTGTGCAGCAAGGCACACAAGTATACAATTGTGATCAAACTGTGTGACTGTTAAAACGTAAGTCCCTCATCTAATTGCACTTTCTAAAGATAAGAGGTATGATAATTGAAATTAAAAGAGAAAATTCATAATTTATCTTATGTAGTGAAATTTTCCATATTTGCCAAAATCGAAACATTTAATTTTATATTAAAGTTCTGTGCATTTCAATGTAATTTTTTGTAGTTTTACATGCTTAGTAACTAAAACTCTTCTATCTGAGTTAATATGGAAATAAATTTCTTGCTTAACGTTATCATATAATTTTGCTATTTCATAAATTTAAAACTTGAACGCTAGCAATTCATAGAAAACAGTGTAACTTGAAAGTAAATGCCAAATTTTAAATATAAGACTTTAATTATATATATATATATATATATATATGTACATACATACATAAATGAAACAACTTTAAATTTGAACAATGAATATTGAACAATGAATATATTGACTTTTTATTATTTATATATATATATATATATATATATATATATATATATATATACTGTTTCAGAAGAAAAGTAAATAAGATTTTCTTAAAGCAGTATGTGATCTTCAGTGTGGTCATTTGAGACTAAATTTTTTATGTTAGTCTTCATAATAAAGATATACATGTTTTATGCATTATGGTTATATTAGGATATTTTAAATTTGTCTCTTACCAAATTTTTTTCCCTTATTCACTGACATCTTTCTCTTTAAGTGGTAAAAAGTCCTGTTTGTATTTGTTGTAGGATAGGCCTAGCAGAGATAAATCTTCTCAGCTTTTATCTAAATGTATTTAGACAGCATTGCTTTTCTGGGTACAGCTTTAGGATTTGTTGTTGATTTAGTTTATATATTAAATGTCTTTGTTATTTTCTGCCTTTATTTTATACCTTCTCTGTTTCCAATTTGAGTTCATTAAAAATAAATGTTTTAAATTACTCGTCTTCAAGTTTGCTACAATTCTTACTATCTGTTAAATTTGTGGTAGCTTATTTTGAGCACAAAGTCACTATTCCTATGAGGTTCTTAATGTCTGTTGGTGTGCAATGCCATTTGCACACTGGGGGGTCAGCTCTTCACTCTGCTTTTCACGGTCTAGCCCTTTGTTTCTCTTTACAACATTTTTGATCAGCTGCTCTTTTTCTCTGAGCCTGTATTCACTTCCAGAGTTCCAGCAGTAGAGGCTGTCCTACATCTAAGCTTGTCCTGAATGTGAAATCGGTGTGTTTCTGCTGTCCTGTCTCTAGAGGGCAATCCAAGCCCACATTTGCCTCAAATCCGTAATTGATGTTATGTTCTGTATGAACTATGAGACTACTTAAACCAGTAGGTTTTCCCTAATAAGCTGCTTCCTTGAATCTGAGTAAACTCTGACATGATGCCCACAGTCACCAGCCTTTGTGCAGACATGGAAAGCATTTAGCCACACTTAGAACAGAATTGCTATAAAAGACTACTTTCTGGTTCCTACGCCGCGTGTACAGTCTCAATGCTGTAATGGTGTAGCAGCATATCATACGTTCATAGCCTGCCAGTGTCATCTCAATGTTGCTTTAAGATCAAATCCCTTATTGGTATGAAGTGTAGAATGCTGAAGTAGACTCATGCCCTTCTCACAGAATCAGAAACTCACTGGACCAGAAGGCAGGAACAGGACAGTAGGATCTTCTCAGTGTAGTGTTTTATCAGGCCAGCACACAGCTTCATAACAGTCTGGTGCTGACTAGCCTGCCCTACCTCTGAAGTTTAGCTCCCCGCTACACTGCTTGTGATTCAAGTAGTGTTAGTGAAGGCAGTCTTTTGTTTGTGGAGAACAATGCTACATGGGCTTATACACGAGTGCCATAGCTTCTTGATCATCAAGACTGAACCTGGTTTACACCTGAGTTTCATAGCCCCAGGGCCCTGTGCAATCTCAGATTACACTTATGCGTATTGCTCAGGCAATTTCCAAGGCTGACTGTGATACAGGCTGGAATATGCTTCTTTCCCGCCAGGGTTCGGTCCTCTGCCTGATGCCATAACAAATAGCCTTCAACCACAAGCTCTGTGTTGGGTATAAGGGTTTTGCTTCCTTCCTGGTGTTCCGTTTCATTGTTATTGACGTGACCCAGACTCCAAAACTCAGTCCCCGGCTAGTCTGCACTCTTGTTTCACAGCATGTCGGGTCCTATCTTCTACCCTGTTGTGTAAGATGTAAGCAGGGTTTTGGAGTCTTTCTCCCAGCCACCTGTCTCAGGTGGTGCCAGTGGCTCAATACACAGGTACAAGACTGGTGAAAAAGTTCTGGGGCTTTGCCTGGCATTTTTGTTCATTGTGGCAGGCTTGGTGTGGGGGTTCGTGTCAAAGGCCTGAATTTCATTTCTTCTACTACCTCCAGGTAGAATGTATCTCTGCAACATTTAAAACTGAAATCGGAAGCATGCAGTTCCTTTCTCCATGTCTTCCTCAATATGTCTTTTCTTATTATTACTATTG
Source organism: Ctenodactylus gundi (assembly GCA_004027205.1). Lineage (NCBI taxonomy): Eukaryota > Metazoa > Chordata > Mammalia > Rodentia > Ctenodactylidae > Ctenodactylus > Ctenodactylus gundi. Next base: position 46,304 of record PVKB01006385.1, on the reverse strand, counting down.
TATTAATTCCTCCGAGTCAGTTTGATATATAAATCACTGTTAAAATCAGTCCTGAATCACTGAATGATTGTGCCCTTCTCTGTTCACCTTCTGAGTCTGGAACAATTGTTCTGGAAATCGAATCTCACCATTGATCATGCACTGGAAAGATAAAAATACTAGATATGTGGCAAAAATGTGCTTCACTTGTTCCTCCACTTCTATTTCAGTATGTAAGTAACGTGCTGAATTATCTCCGGTTTTCCTTTTTGTTTGGCTTGTCCACACAAACAAAAGTGACCACTCTTTCTTTTTACAGTAAACTCATACATAAATGGACTTAAAAACAAATATTTGCCTTGGCACTCCAAGCTTGACTGCTACAAATGGCATGTCTACTTAGTGAAACCTCAAGGCTGTTTCTTAACTCAGCACTTTAAACTTCAATTGAGCAATTTCCTTCAGTTCCATAAAATGAAAACCTAAACTATCTAAGATTTTGTCCATAGCAAAAAATCCTTGAGTTGCAAGCAGACAATTTTCTTACAACTCCAGAAATTTAATGACACTTTGAATCAATAAAGATACATGAGAAGGGAAATTCTAAAAATAGCAATCCAATAACTCTAAACTAGGAGTCTTAAATCACTCCTCAAGGATAGGACTGCTTTAAAGCTGGGTACCTTTTTTAGGGGATTTTTAATAAGTGTGCAAAGGCTTAAATCAACTTTAGAAGTTCATCATTTTGGTAGAGATAGAACATCATCAGTCTTGCCAATGTACATTTCTCTTGAATTAGTATTATAATTTTTAATTAAAATATTGGAATATGACTTAGAGAAGCAGACTTATTTATAGAAGAAAAATTCAGACAGTGATAATTCATGATAACTGAGTATTTCCATACATATCCTTGGGAGCACATACCAAGTCTAATTCTTGTTGACTTTTTCATATGAAAACCTATTTCTTTTGTTTTTTCATCCATAATATTTAAAAGTGTTTCACTTAAAACAACAAAAACAACACTTACGTTCTTCTGCTTCTATGTTACAGTTTTATTAGAATAAAACTAGCCGCAGAAGAACTTTGCACTAAAAACAAGAATGATCTAGCAATATTCTCTTATTTAAATCAAGGCTTATCTTTACCATCCTCCAAGTTGCTGGATTATTCTCAGCTTTTTTTTTCCATTTATTTTTGTGTTTGCCACTTTGTATACACTAGAATGCTTAGACCTTTGGAACCAAAGTCTCATTAATTCTTCTTTGAATAAATCGCCACACCACTAAGAGGCTTTTAGGAACACTCACCTGTTCCCCATCACTATAGTAAATGAATACAAATTTGGAATTGAAGCCCATTCACAGCCTCAGCAGCAGAAAGTAATATGATCTGTGATGTGCTTTCTAAACTATCTCCTCCTCCATTTACAGATCTGTGAAATAAAGGTAATAATGCTAACCTCATCAAGTTGTCACACACGGACTGAAGAGAAGGCTGTGTCAGTTCTTCTGAACAACCCGGTCATCAACGTCAGCTACACACAGGTAATTTTGCACACACACACACACACACACACACACACACACAATTACACAACCTTGAGACAAAACTGTCACCCTTGCCTTCAAGTCTCTTTCTTTCACCCAGGGTGATGTGTTTAAGAAACAGGTGGACATCCTGACAGCCAGAACAGATAGAAGTTTGCACCGCTTAGTGTCAGATGTGAGATTTTGAGCCACAATTAGAACATCCTGTGAATGACAAGATAAGTATTCCTCATGCCAATATGTTATTGGACCCAGGATAACTGGTGGCCTGTGTATTCTCTCCTCCTCTGTGAATGATCGAATTAGCATAAGGGTATATGAAACAAGTTCACTTGGTACTGATTACCATCATATCTAAGGTTAGTGGCACAGAACAGCCAAGTACCTAATTATTGTGGTGTAGATTTATTACTGAGAATAAGGCTGCAGGATTTATCGGGAGCTAGGCTCCCCAAGCTCAGGAGAGCTTACTTCTGTACATGGTGTTTGCTTTATGCATGCCTCCCTTGCCTCAAAACGAAGGGACTCTGTGGAGAACACTGCCCTGTGTTTTATACTCTGGGGTGACATAATTTACTGGGATAAGGTTTCAGACAGCTTGAGCTGTCATGGCTGGCACTCTTTATCTCGAAATATTGCATTCCTAGCACATTACATTTATATTGAAAACTACAAAAAGAATTAGGGAGAGAAGTGAATTGGTTCCAGCCTATCCTAGAATCTGTCCTCCAGGATGTACTCTTAAAGTCATAGCCATGACACCTAGCTCTCAAACAGCTACCTAATGTATTAAAGGACTTGAATTTTGTAATTAATATAAAATAGCATGCATTTGATATGGAAGCATATTTAGATTCATATTCTAGCTTATGGTTCTGCCTTTTTTTTTTCCAAATTTGCAAGTGAAAATCCATGGGCACATGAGTAAAGCAACTGAGTTGCAAACTAGTGCAATAATAAATAAATGGAATTAAGCATAGTGGGCGTACATTCAGATATTTTAAAATGATTCCATTTAAATTATAAATGCCGATATTTTTCACAAATGATACACTATGCTACAATGTAAAAAGGTATACATTACTGTATCTTACTCAAAAATGTTAAAAAGGGGCTTGGGGCTCAGTGGTTAAAACACTTGCCTAGCAAATACAAGGCTTTGAGTGCAATTCCCCAGCATCTAATAAGCCAAGAAATAAGCCAAGATTGGTGGCACATATCTACCATTTCAACACTCAGGAGGCTAAGGCAAAAGAATTGCCATGAGTTGAGGACCATCCAAGACCATCTCAAAAAAAAAAAATGTTAAAAAGGACTTCTATTATTAAGCCACATAAAACGACCACTGAAGTGTCTCCCCTTAATTTCTGTGTTCCATCTTATCATGTGTAGCAAAATTGTCTGCTGCTTACTTTACTTAATAATTATCTTGTAATTTGGTCTATAAATCTCTCCTTACGAATTGCATGTGCTTACACTGAAACTATCCATAATTATGCAATCACACAGTTATTTCTCTGTGAACAGGATGTGACCCACTGGAAGAAAATTAAGGGTCTTCTCATCTCTATAGAAAATGTTTACTAGGAAACCCTTCAGTACAGGACCATTTTCTCTAAGCCTTAGATATGAATATGGAACTCTAAAGCCTCTGGATTTTGCCAGTCATTTCCTGAAACTATAATGTGAGTATCGTTAAGCTGATCTTAATTCAGAGGACAACAGTTCCAGCATCTGAAATGTGATCTCTTTTCTTCCCGAAGAATGATGTGCATTTCAGTCCTTTAATTTTCTTGTCACTTCTTCAAGAAAATGTAATAAATTCCATGGCTCAAATCCCCTCGTAAGGCAATGCTCTGAGATCACAGGTGTTATGAGATACAGCAGCCCTGAGGCTCTCCAGCTAAAAGGCACCTGTTTTCCTCTATCTTGACTCCTAATATAAAATGTCTTCAAATTACTGAGCACAGCTTTTAAAAACTTACATTCAACTCCCATGATCTTAACCACATGTAGCTTCAGCTATTACTCTAAATTTTTATTCCTGATATCTAAATTTTAGCTGCCTGTACATTAATAGTGCATTCATTACTTCAAAATAACTTGCTGGGACCTAAAAGACTTATCATCATGGAATATCATAACCACAGAGGCTAGTAGAAGCATATGAATGAAAGGCTTCTTGATGTCTCATACACAAGCCTTTTTAAAATCTTTCACGCTGCTGTGTTGCACTTGGCTCCATGTATCTGGAATGCGTGCATGTACAGCAATTTGTACCAAGAAGTGAAATCTGTACATAGTGTGCCTTCCTCATGTAAGCTCTATGTAAGAAAGTTCCAGTTACATGACCATCTTAATCTATTGAAAACACTCATGCGTCACTGAAACTGTTTTAATTCATAAACCTAATTTCCATTACTAAATAATGACGGCAGTGTAATAGGGCCTACTTTCAAAGCAACTTCCGTATGAATTGTAACAGGATGTTATTTTTATTTACTACATTCCATACTGTTGTCTCAAGGGTCTTATTGTGACGCTCCCAGAAACCTTGGAGGCAAGCATGAGTGAAGCTGGAATAGCAGAGAAACCCATGCTATGTAGTCTCAGATGTATCCATGCATCTAAAACATATCTTCCTTTATTGCTTTTCTGACACTTTTAACTATAATTAGAGAATGAAGTTGAGAAAACAACTCTTTAATATCAGCTCAGTTGTCTCTGTTGACTGGGCATCCCTTAGTTTCTCTTCACATAAGAGGAGATGAGAAACTGAGAGGAAGTTGATTATTTTTTTCAAGATGATAATGAAAAAACGAATCCTGAATTTTAAGTTGTTTGTAATTGTCAGTGGATTTGGTGAGTCATCTGGCATGTAATCCTCAGTCCACCACATGGGAGGTTTATAATGTTGGCCATTTAGACCAAATTGCTGTGCATTATTTTTATGCTTGCTTACTGGAGACATTTATGTATATTATATTTGGAGTTGAAGAATTTAAGATATTTTTGAGGAGAAATGGTATAGTAAAAATATAGATACTCCAGATGTGCCTCTGACATTTCCCCCGTGTATTTCAAAATTGTGCTGCTACATATATTCTGCTTTATTCACATGAAGATTATTTGGTAAGATCATCTGAGGCATGTCAATTTTTGCAGTAAAAAGATAAAACTTTGCAGCTAATGTGCCCATTTGTAAAATGATCTTTTCACACTATTTCATTCTACTTAAAACATTTATCAATGTTCTATGAAACATCTAGTCTGCATGGAAGGCATTTACTTTTTGTGACTGACATCTAAGAAGCCTTTTTAAAAATTTTTACCTTTAGTCCATAACGAGTACCAAAAACATTTTTGCTAAAGGTATATTATCGAAGTAGGTGAATCTATGTTAGAAAGTTTACCTATTGTCCAATTGCTTTCACCTTACCAGCCTGGCATCTGGACTCATACCTTTTAAAACCTCATAAAACTTTCTTAACATCAATTCTTCACTTCACTATTCTTTGTTGAAACTGCCTTCCGTTTTCTATATTTTACTATATTTTAGGTCTTGGGGCTCTGCATGGGTGAGTACTCAATACCTTGACAAATCATTTTATAGTAAATAGCTTTTCACTTGTTACCCCCATTTCTTTTACTGGAGACCTACTTGGAGAGGACTATTTTGGAGAAAAGTACTTTAATTTCATAGTATACACTTTAAGATACCACGGAAAGCTTGTCTTCAAATATTTTTAATTATCAGATTTTTGGCATTATTTTATTTATCATAGTTAAGAAAAAATATCATAGGCATACCCTAAAAGAATTATCTCAATAAATGATAACTTTATTGTTCAGTTTCTCATACCCAAAATTTTGGAATTATCTTTTTTGTCTGTCGCCATATTGAATTGGTCATTAAATTTAGTCCTAGATAAGTCCACAGTGCAGCAACAGTACATCTGTATCTCTATGCTCCAACTGCTAACATTTTGGCTCAAATCTGCAATGATTTTTGCCTGGAATAATTCAATTGCTTTGCCAATTTTCGTTTCTCTTTGCCATCATCTCCCTTACTTTATTAGCAGCAGTGCCATCAGAGTAATCATATTCAAAAGTGAGGTAAGGCACAATGGTGCATGCTTATAATAGCAGCTATGTAGGAGGCCTAGGCTAAAGGATCACAAGTTCAAAGCCAACCTGGACAGTACAGTGAGATACTGCTTCAAAAAATCAGGAATATAACTCTGCATTAAGTTGCCAATCCTTTATTCCCAGAATGCTATCACCTTCCAAAATATCAATAATACTATACCTCCTTAGCATCTCATGGTCAAAGCCATATTCTTTACAAGATCTTAGAAAAGACAATTATTTCATTTTTCTTGTCCAGTATTTTTATACTTCTGTCTTGTTACTTATTCATTGTACTCAGCTATGAGAATGTTACTGTTTCTCAGAAATGAAGCATTCCTGCAGAGCCCTACCTCTAGTCTTTGAATTTTTCTTTTCTTTTCCTTTCTTTCTTTCTTTTTTTTTGTCTCAAGAGTTTCTTTTCAAGACACGTATCTAGGCTTTGTGTGTTTAATTTCTTTTTTCAAATGCTTCTCTTCAGTAAACACTTCATGGGGATATTTCTATTCCTCCCATTATCTTTTTTTGGCTACATATTTTAAACACACACACACACACACACACACACACACACACACATATATATATATATATATATATATATATATATATATATATATTTGTCTAAATATGAAATGAAAGACATTGAATATAGAAATTTAAAAAAAAACAACTATTGCTACTAAATGTGCTCTAATAAAACTAAGCTACTAAATGTGTTTTAGTTGCAAATATTAGTTAAAAATGTGTTTGTTCATTTTGAAAGTTGCAAAAATTTGCAATCACATCAAAAAAAAAAAGATTTAAAATTCACAGTGAAACTCAATGTACCTTAACTAAAATGGATAAAATTGTCTCAGTCAAAAATAAGGTATATTTTATTTTACTATAATAACAAGGAGCAGCAGTGAAGTCTCTACTGCAAGGTTTTGTTTTTGTTTTCCTTCCTGCCTGTGATTTTATCACCTTGACTGGAACCATTATTCAAGAGAGAAGTCCTTCAGATGTAATTGCCATGTCAGGGACCTACAGGGAAATAGGGATCAAAAGCTCTCCGTGCTCCAGATGCTACAAAGCCTTCCCTTCCAGATGCTACTGATTTCGCTCCCCAGGTATTTTTAAATTAGGAATCTGTCTTAGCTGTTGCAGAAAGACAAGAGGTCAAGCTAAATCAGATGATTGACCTAAACCTATTTTCAAAAGAGAGAGTCCTAGGAGTCTTGTTGCTATTGTAAGGATTATTTAGTGAATCCAGTTGCTGAGTTTCTAAATACCTCAGCAGTTCGACAAAACTTGATATCTTGACTTGATCAGCCTAGTGTCTGAAAACAGTGAAGCCTTTATCAGATGGTCTGAAATCACAGTGGCTACTGAGACATACTGATGACTGCTTACTGTGGAAGAAAGAGAAATGTCGCTTCCCTGACTGGAATGTCACTGGTACATTTTTAAGACTCGCTTCTTAGCAGAAGTCAAGGTGACACAGTCTCACTATCCCTTGGGGAAGTATGTCAGTAATTACTTATGAGTAATTTCAGAAAGTGATTGCATTTTGGAGTAATATGAAAATAATCTAAAAAGCAAAAGACTATGGTGATGTTTAAATATTTAAGATACTGATAATATACTGCTGGATCTTCATATTAAGCTCATAAAACAAAAGTAATACATAGGAAAAAACTCACTATTCTGTCTCTTCATCACTCAAAAGACCGTAACTATTGACAGCCATCAAAGGCTATTCTTAGATATTTACAGCCAAAGAATGTGAGAAGAACTCTGTAAAGCATGCTTATTAAAGCTTTTTTTCTTAATATATTAAGTGTTTCATGTCACTAAAAGAACTCAGTAGTGCTAGAGTCATTACTATTTTCCCATATGATAGTAAATTTTCAAACCAGTAAAGGGTGAGAGAATGACCAAAGAAAAACTGAGGCAAAAGAATTTCAGATTTATGGTCATTTTTTAAAATTCCAAGTAAAGGACAATCCTAAGAGAGGAACCTTATCATTTCCAGTAGAAATCCCATGTGTAGAGCTAAACATGAAGTATAGAAAAGGGCAAACATCCTAAATACTTTGGGCCTCTTTTTTCATGTCTATTAAAGAATAAAAAAAAGAGAAAATTAATTAAATACAAAAGAAACTGCTACCTGTGTTCTCTTCGAAATCTTGTGAGGATTAAGTGAGAAATCATATGGAATCTACATTGTATAATTGCCACTAAATGTTCTGAATAGAAATAATATGCACAAGTGGAGTTATTAAAAGTGTTAAATAAGATAATGCATGTTAAGGTAATGCATTCAGGTATTATTTTTTAAAAGGCTCCAAAATTAACTTAAAATAACTTAGAAGCATCTTTATTGCAATGCAATTAAGAGATTTCCTTTCATAAACAAATTTTAAAATTATAAATTTTGATAATACATCTACCATACCGAGAAGTTGAGAGCTACATTGTGGACATGAATTAAGATGTGACAATGTCTCTAATGTTACTTATAATTTGCAATTTTCCCATAAACATTTCAACTATGTAAGATTATTTTTATCAAGGAAGTTATTATTGGCATAAAAAGGTGCAAGTTGAGAAATTCTTTGAGAACATAAACTTTTAGAATTATTTCAAAACTGAAAATATAAAATGCTGTTTAATAGAGCTAACAGATTCATGAGTTTTTCTAATGTACAATATTTCATTTCCTAAAGTTAAATGCCCTTTTCATTTTTTTAATTTTTATTATATACTTTAAAATGTAGAAAAATCTAAAGCAAAGATGTAAATATTTACACACAATGTGCAGTCATGATATATTTTGAAAATATTATAGATTTTATTACACATATTTGAATCTCTTAAGTAAAAATATATTCTAGGCTCTTTATGTCAAAAGTGATGTTTCGATACCTTCTTACATATTTTTCCAAACTATGTTACCATTTGGAAAAACAAATTGACACCTGCGGAATGTCACTATATTGACATTATGGGGCTTTTTCCATGCATCTGACAATAGCAAAACATTAGTAATTTACTCATTTACTTGGTTCTCCATGTTTTCTAACTTCCAGATACCTTGCTAAATCAAATGATTTATTTATAGGGTGAGCCTCTTGTTCCAAATTGGTCAGATCAGAAAGATGCAAAAGAAACCTGACTTTAAAGAAAGCATTTAATTATTTTCCATTCAAAAAATTCTAAGCACATTTTGAACTATAAATGAGTATTTTAAAATAATTAAAAGTAGACTATGTTAAACTTAAATTATATTTTTAAATTAAGGTAGTAAAGACTAATTTATATCTGCCTTATT